>PVKZ01003981.1:0-77282 GCA_004027375.1 Macroglossus sobrinus
TCTATGTCTGTAAGCTTATTTTCTAGAGATTTTCTCTTTCTTTCTGAGATACATTGTCACGTTGATGTTCATGGTGTTCAGTGGCTTATATCTCCCCCTGGGCATTAATGGAAGTGTATTTTGCTGTTTTTCCAGAAAAAAGATTTATTATATAAAGGTCTCTCTTTAGACTTTGGCAAAGACAGTGCTTTTCTTTTGGTTTCCAGTAGGTGTTGTCTAATATTCTTGGATCACGGCTTTATATAAAGCCTTAAAATGCTTTTCTTAGAAATTTTCTTCTAGATATTTAATCATGCTCGCTACTCTCAGTCTCAGTCCATGTCAGTGTCAGCAACACTCTCAGCAGTGTTTGCTCTGATTCGCTGGGGCTCTGCAATGATTGGTCTTGGAAGGTATGGGGAGAGGGTCCCACTGGGTTGGCGGTTGGGGGCTGGGGCTCAGCCTCAGTTGTGCAACCATGGCCAGTAAAATTCAACTGTTGTTCCTCTGGGTCCTGTTCTGCTTCTCTGCTTTCTGCCCTGATGATGGGCCCTGTTGCTAGTCAACCAAGGAATGCTTACAGCTATCCCAGGCAGAAATGTTCAGGGAACTCACTGCATAAACTCACTTTTCCTTCTCTCCTCCCTCTCCTCCTGCAGGGAGCTCTGGTGGCTATGAGAGGCAGCTTCTTTATTACTCCCAGTCCACCCTTTGACATTCCGGGTTTTGACCTGTGGTAGCTCTTATGCACAGATACCATACTCTGACATGCTGGTATGTAATTTGGGTGCTTTTGTTGAATTTTAGATGTTAAGCTTATTGTTGTTTCAAAGGGATAGATCTATGGACTTCTCTCACTCCTCCATGTTTCCAAAGATCTTCCTCAAGTGAGTTTTTAAATTAAAACAAAATCTTAAAGGATATTATCCATTCTTAAAACCCAGCAGAAGAAATAAATCTTTTGTAGTTAATGTAGGAAAAATTGGTATTAATGATGTGATCCAAGTTCATTATTCATTGAAAAATGATATTTGTTTTAATTGCCTCAGTTTTGTAATTTCATTCTTGAACAAAATTGGAAAGAAATCTCTTTAGTTAGAAGCCATATCAAGATTAACAAATAATAAAAACAGAAAACTCTGTCACATGAAAGTTTACAAAATTTACCTACCATTCTTAAGATTCAACTAATTAACCTTTTTTTTTATCAATTCGGAAGTGAAAGTCATAGATTTGGGAGGAAAAACAGTTGTTTTTGTGGCCATTGACTGCTTATAATATTTCAGTAAGGTAATTTCAAAGAATTATTAGGTCATAATTTTATGTATAATTTTGCCAGATAAAATACAGGAGACACAGTTAAATTTGTTTTTCAGATAAAAAAGTGTTTTAATTTTTTTGGTATAAGTATGTCCCTAATATCTCATGGAAAAGACTCACACAAAAAATATTTATTGTTTATTTAAAATTCAAATTTAACAAAGTGTTCTGTACTATTATTTGCTATATCTGGCAACCCTACCTAAGCAATATTCATAAGCAAACCTGGAATTGCAGAAATAAAATTCATAGTCTAATAATCTCCAAACAAAAAACAAAGTCGCATCATTTTATTGCTCAATTATTATACAAACTACTTATAGATTCCCGAACACATTTACTTACAGGTTGAATTATCTAGGAAGCAAATTTTTAATTGATGTATTTCAAATATTCTAGTACAATAATATTCTGAAATGCAGACCAATTCCAATTCTTGAATGTTTTGTTACTAGCAACTGAGTTCATATTATGATAGGGCCAGAATGTAAATCAACTACATCATTAGGCACACTCTTTACTTATCTGACATTTTTTTAGTACTGAAGTTTTCCTGATGAAGAAAACAGCATGTTGATTGTAATTCTGGCTCTGATTGCAATTCTGACCCAAGCTCCCTATCTACACATTAACCAGTATAAAATACTTCAAGGATCAGCTGCTGCTAACAGACATCTTTAATTAGAGAAGTCCAAAGGTAAATTTTCTTTGTAAAAAATTCTTTGTGGTGAGTTATGAATATTCTATTCTTGGATTTAGTATGTAAGGCTTCATTTACAAAGTTATATCTTTAACAATTAATGTTTTAAAACATTATACTCAACTCTAGTGGAGATCATAAAATGTTGTATTAAGAATCATAAGTAGCATAAGATAAAACAGGAGAATATTAATCAGCAAATTCATCATATAGATTCCTGTTCTATTGTTTAAACAACCATATACTTCATTAAATAAAGCCTTATGACTATGTCTCAAAATATAAAAATGATAATGAATTTTAAAATATTATTATAAAATCTAGAACTTATTGAGCACTTATGCATCAGGGATTGTTCTAAGTGCTTTATTCAGTTGATTTATTAAATCTTTTATTAGAAATGTAGGTTTCATGTACTTACCCACAGTAAAAAATTACTATTTCTTATAAAGAAACTTTAAAAACCACATTGAATTTAGGAAATCTCAGTTCATATAAAATTAACAGTAAGAAAGCAAATATGACTCTAATTAATAAATTTCCTAGTGTTTATTCTGTTTTGTTCCCCCACTCTCATTTACTTCTGACATTAACAACAACAACAAAATAGCTTAAATATAACAAATGCAATAAAAATAAGGAGGTTATGAAGCTATGTAAATTTTACTTCATTACCAATAAACATTAGTAACACACTTATGAATAGTATTACTTAAATTGTGGAAGGCTTCTACTATGTTATTTTAGAAGATCAAGTGCAGCAAAAGAATTCAGAGAAGAGGGATTTAGCTAACATTGTAGAAAAAGATGATTCATTTGAGTGGCAACAGTTTGGAAATAATAGGCAACTGAATCTTTAGGTTACAGTATTCCAGGTTATGAGTAAGTATATATGTACATACATGGGCAAGGTGCATATGTGAACTGGAAAAGAAGCCAACATGGGAGCATAGTGGCTGGTCCAAGGAAGACAGTTGGAAAGGGCATCAAAACTGTGAAGAAAGATTTAGACTAAAAGGTAAGGAGAGCTTTAACATTGCCCCAAAATAATATAGAGACAAAGAGGAAAATAATGAAAAGAAAAGGGAAGTGTGGTACTAAGAATTCAGAAGTGAAAGACTATCTGAAATAAATAAAACAATAATACAAAAATATTTTAAAAGGTTATATTTATAACAGATAGGATTGCCCCATTGTTAGAAGCAGTCTGATGGCAAGAGAAAACTGGATCTTACCATTTTGTTTCTAGCTTCAATATTGAGGAAAATGACTTTGAGACTGAAGAGAATGAAATAATCACTTATAAGTGAGAACTGAAGTATAAGCTAAATGAAACGTGTGTGTGTGTGTGTGTGCGCGCGTGTGTGTTTGTATGATTATACCTAGTAACACCAAATTAATTTATGTCTGTGCCAAAAATGAATTATACATCAGTCACTGAGGATACTGTGAATGAAATCATCTAGTCTATCAGTGATTTCTAGTGGAGAGTAAAGAATGAGAAAGACAGAATAATTGCTGATGGATAGATGTGGATCTACCTTTGAAAATAGAGACACCGATGGATGCAAACTATAACTAAGATAGCTTTTGTCCAGAATATTTTATGAGTATCTAGAAAAGGAAAAAAATATCACTAAAATCCAGAACAAGTAATGTCATACTAACTTTATTTCATTTTAACAGGATTTCCAAACTGGTAGGTTGTAGAAATGCTGTAGGCACTATGTATTTCTAGTTCAGAATTTCATGTGAAAGACTATTTTAAGCCATTTTATGGGCAAATCAAGATACATGAGCTGAATGACAGTATAGGATGAATGGCAGTTGGCTTTGCAACCATAAGATGATTAAGTAAGGTACTGATGTCAGTCTGGAAAAAAGTTTCTGTAGACAAACTGAAGGGCTTTGATTAAAATTTAGAGACACGATCATCTCATTTTTGGGTTTTTAAAAGCTCAACAGCATAGTAAATGCATTGGCTGATTAAATCAGGGCTTCCAGGACAAAATGATAGGCAAAATCTAACAAGTTGAAATTTAATAGGGAAAGATGACATAACTTACATTTAGGTTCAAAAAGTTACTTTAGAAATGGAAGATAGTACAAATACTGCTCTGCTGCAACACACAGGAACAAATTTTGGTTCACAATGCAAGTCATTGGTGAGGTGTAATTGTCAAAACAGATAACAAGTTTATAGACTGCATTAATTAAAACATAAAACCTCATCCAACAAACACTACAATTCTCCTGTGCATGATTAGATAGCTTACACATAAAGTTCAGAATGGTAGGTGCCTAGCCTTAAAAAGAGATAGAGCTAGTGAAGGATATCGTAATAATAGCATCATTGCCAAGTTCAGTCCTCTTTACCTGGCTAAGGGATCACAGATGCCATCTGATCTTTCTTCTCCTGAGAATGCACTTGTCCAAACACAGGTCCCTCTCCTGGAAAGTCATTTCTTATCACTCACCTGACTTTCACCCACACCATTCCCCAAACCACAACCACAGGGGCAAGCCTGCAGCCCACAATCAACTGATATGAAAGTACATAGTCCAGACCTCTTACCCCAATGTGGAGGCCCACACTGTGGTATCATTAATTCCTGCTATAGAGATGCCCACGTATCTGGATATGACATTCTGAAGCCTTGGACTTGGTGCATTCTTTCAGTCAGTTGAAGTACACAGACAACATAAATAATAAAGAAAGCAAAGGAAAGAGTAAACTGCTAGAGAAAATGGTGGTACCCTAAAATAGCTTGCCCTTCATTGACCTCATTTAAAGTTGGTTCTTTCTAGTATTGCAAATGTACAGTGCAATGAGTTCAGGAACAATCCAGTCACTGGTGATGAACAATAGTTGTTTGTGTACCTAATGCCCAACTCTAAAAATACTATTAAAGTGTTTGTAAGGAGGACTGGCCAAGATGGCGTAGAAGATATATGCTATTTAGGGCTCCTCTCACGACCACACCAAAGTTATAATAAAACTACAGAACAGTCATCACTGGGTATTGCCTAAGGTCTGGCTGAACAGAAATTATACAACAGGGGACATACAGAAGAGGTCACCTGGAAGCTGGTAGGAGAGGCAGAGTAGTGAAACCGCGGTTCCCACAACTGTGTGGAGGTGTGAATCAGAAGGGTTATTTTAGCTGCAGAGTCCACTTCCCTGAGGAGCAAGGGGTTCTGGTCACACACTGAGCTCCCCAGCCCAAGATTCTAGTGGCAGGAAGAGAAGTCTCTACAACCTCTGGCTGTGAAAACCAGTGGAGATTATGGCTGAATGAGATGGAGGGCTGTGGGAAGTGGAGAGATTCCTCTTAAAGGGCCTGCATCCAGCCTAACTTGCTGATGGACTCACTGCTTCTGAGCTCCAGTGCTGGGGCAGCTGCTCAAGGAGCACCAGAGACATATGGGGAGGTACTGAGCTGTTGGGTTTCAGGGCGAAGATTGGAGGTATGGCTTTTTCTAGGCAGAGGTGTAGGCAGTATCTATTATTTCTTTGTTGATCCTTCTTCATGAAACATACAGATGCAGATGCCATCAACATGGGTAATACAAGTCATTCCCTTGAGCTCACAAAACCTAAAGAAGCAGTGTCTGGCCTCAGCATGCCCTGTAGCTCTTGTTGAGCACCACCAAGCTTGGTTTCTGGCTTGGCCTCTTGAGGTACCTATAAGCACATCACAGGTGGAAGCCATCTGTGGATTGTTTGGTGACTCTTACTAGGTTGTCTCAGAAGTGCACAGGCCACAGCTGAACTTGGCTAGCAGCTGGGCCCCTCCCAGAAGGCCATTGGGCCAGCACACCCAGTGGCCTGCTTTGACTGGGACCAAGCTGGAGCACGACCCATGGCTGCATCTGAGAAGGATACACCAAAAGGGCGGACTGGGCAGGCACCATAGCCCTGATAAAGTAAACCCTACTCTGTAGAGTTGGCACCTTACCAGCCAGTCCTCACAGTCAATCAGCCCAAGGGTCAAATGCTCCCATTGGTGTACAAACAGCAACCAAGGCTCAACTACAACAGGAAGGCACACACAACCCATAATGGAACATGCCTTGAGAACCTCACTCAGGTGACGAGTGAAGACTGTGTTACTGGGCCTGACAGGATAACTGCTATGTAAAGTCACTCTACTAAGACCAAGAAACTTAGGAACCCTACTTAACACACAGAAATAAATGCAGGGAGGCAGCCAATATGGGGAGACAAAGAAACACATCCCACATGAAAGAGTAGAACAAAGCTCCAGAAAAAGAACTCAACAAAGCAGAGATAAGCAATCTACCAGATGCAGAGTTCAAAACACTTGTTATAAGGATGGTCAATATACTTAGAAGAAGAGTAGATGAACTCAGGGAAAACTTTAACAAAGAGATGGAAAACATAAAAATGGAGATGGAAAACATAAAAAGGAACCATTCAGAAATGAAGAATACAATATCTGAGATGAAAAGTACATTAGAGGCAATCAACAGATTGGATAAAGCAATTGGATTAGCAATTTATAGGATGGGGTAGCAGAGGACACTCAGCAAGAACAACAAGAAAAAAGAATCCAAAAAATGAAAATAATTTAAGGAACCTATGAGATAACATCAAGTGCAAAATGTTTGCATCATAGTGATAACCAAAACTAGAAGAGAGAGAGCAAGGAATTGAAAATCTGTTTTAAGAAATAATGACTGAAAGCTTCCCTAACCTGGAGAAAGAAATAGACATACAAGCCCAAGGAGCACAGAGTTTCAAACAAGATGAACTGAAAGGGGCCCACATCAGGACACATCATAATTAAAATGCCAAAGTTTCAAGACAAAGAGAGAATTATAAAAGCAGCAAGAAATAAGCAATAATTACCTACAAGGGAGCTCCCATAAGACTATCAGTCAATTTCTCTATGGAAACTTTGCAGGCCAGAAGGGCTTGGCACAAAATATTCAAAGTGATGAAAAACCAGGACCTACAACCAAGGTTACTCTACCCAATAAAGCTATCCTTTAGAATCAAAGGACAGATAAAGAGCTTCACAGACAAGAAAAGGCTACCAAGCCAGTATTAAAGGAAATGTAAAGTGACTTCTTTAAGAAGAAGAAAAAAATATGTATCAAAAATATAAATAATGGCAATAACTACATATTTATCAACAAGTACTTCAAACAAAAAAGAATTAAATGCTCCAATCAAAAGATAGGGTGGCCGAATGGATAAGAAAACAATATCCTTACATATGCTGCCTACAAGAGACTCACTTCAGTTTAAAAGATGCACACAGATAAAAGTAAATGGTTGGAAAAAGGTATTTCATGATGGAGCTAGAGAGTATTATGCTGAGTTGAGCAAGTCAGATAAAGATAAATGTCATATGATTTTACGTACATGTGAAATCTAAAGAACAAAATAAACAACAAAAAAAAAACAGAAACAAACTCATAGATAGAACATTTTGGGTATTACCAGATGGAAAGGGGTTTGGGGGTAGGTTAAAATGGAAAAGGAATTAAGAAGTAAGAAATGGTAGTTTTAAATAGTCATGGAGATATAAAGTATAGCATAAAGAATATAGTCAATAATATTGTAATAACTATATATAGTTTCAGAGTGGTATTATACTTATTTAAGTAATCACTTCATGAGTTTTGTAAATGTCTAATCACTATGTTGTATACCTGAAACTAATATAATATTGTATACCAATCATAATTTAAAAATAAACAAATATTATTTTTAAAAAAGAAAGAAAAAGGTGAAGGAATTAAGAAGTACAAACTTCCAGTTAAAAATAGTCATGGGGTTATAAAATACAGCATGGAAATATAATCAATAATATTATAATAACTATCTGTGGCACCAGGTGAGTACTAGACTTATTGGAGTGTCGTAAATTATATAATTGTCTAACCATTATAATGTATACCGGAAATTAAAATAATATTGACTGTTAATTGTAATTGAAAATAATAGTTAAAAATCTGTAAAAAAATAAAGTGTTTGTAATAAAATAGAGGATAACATATTTTAAAATTAAGATTTATTTTTATGTATCAGACATTTATTTTTTTAATGGTACCATTAAATTTTATCATCTCCTCCAGACAAACATTCATTTTTAATATTTGGCATTTTGCAAAAAATTTCTTTGTTCATCTAATATGTAGATACATATGCACATATATGTATATATGTCTATATATACAAATACACATATACACAAAGAAAACAAAAATTTCTTTAAACAATACTTAAACTTACTATGTGGAGTACACACCAACATTCGCTGTTTTATTCAATTACTTGTTTAGATGACCCATTAAACTCATTTTATAGCCAATAAGAGGCTGAGACCATGTAAATGACTCTAATTTTTCCTCAAATTCTAAGCCCTAGTATCTATTTTAACATAAAGAGCACTATATTTAAAATTCTATCACTCAGTGAAAATTCTTGAAGATCCAAGAGAGGCAAGATCTCTGAGTATTTGATAAAACAAAATATTTGTGTGTCCAACTTTCATTAAGACCCTGACTTTCCTTGGATATCTATATTTAGTTAGTTTTGGTCACATGCCCACCCTGAACCACTTAGTCCAAGCCCTAAAAAACTCCTACTTCTCCTGTTTAAATTTTGCAAACTCCTGGATATTTACTTTCTTGAAAGAACCTAGTTTTATAAGTGGTACTTTTCCCAAATGATCCATTCACAAAAGAATGTTTGGGAGTGTATTTTTGGAGGAGTTCTAATAAGGTATTTTTTATAGAAATGAAGTGTCACAGAGGGGCCACATTTGAGATGCACGTTGGCTGCTCCATATTGGGGAGTGGCACTATTTGCTACCACCCCAGCCTCTCTCCATCTTGCTGGCTTCCCCTTCTCTAGTCATAGGGCCTTACCTTCTCCAAATTCTCTTCCCTCCAGCCCCTGCTGCTAAACTTGCACACTCATGGTGAAGGCTCCTGACAGGATGTCTACCTACAAGACAGTTTCCTTATTGAACAGTAACTGATGAAAAGTGCTCTATTTTTCTTGGTTGGGCCATTTTTTAGTTTGAATAATCAGCCATGCCAGCCAGCAGATTCTATATATGGAGCTTCTGACATACAAATCCCATATGCTATATAGAATTGTGTTATTTGGGCTTGCATCAGGAGAACAATTTGAAAAAGATAGAACTGTGAAGAAAAACAGGAAGATATTGGCTACTTTGAAGTGAAAAAAAAGAAGAATTGCTTAATATAAAACAGTAAAGCCAGTTTCTGTCTAAGATACGTATAAATGAATGAGTTTCTTTCAGTATAAAACTTGGTTGTTGTGTGTTAGAATAAGGAGTCAGATATAAATACAACATAACATCAGCATTTCCCAAACAATAGAGTGTCTTACAATGATAGTTTCAGAGAAGAAGATTATTACTGAAGATGTGATGAACTTCCTTGGAAAAATAAAAAGCTTTTATTATCAAACATAAAGCCACTGAAACCGTAAAATTGCTTGAGAGTAGTAATTATAACTCTAGCAGTCTTTATACAGAGGACTGAATTCACTATTTCTTGGTGATTCCTTATTTTTGTTCACAATAATATCTCATCTAGAGCAATTAAACCAATCACTCTCTACTGTCACTAAATAAAGGAGGCTGCCCTGAGCCAGATGGTGAACTCAATCATTGACATAGCTTTATTCATTCACTCCTCAATTAAGATATTCATTTATTGAACATTTTCTCCCAAAATTATAAAGATGAATTATGTATGTTACTTCTCCTCGAATAACTTGTGGTTTATGAGAGGATGATAAGCACATGAATTAAGGGCAGTAAAGTATACAGAGAGCACGGAGAAGGAAGTGGTCACATCCTACTGACAAAATGTTCTATGGAGGAATGATGATACTGCAGGGAGACTTGGCATAAGAATCAACCTCTTCTGAGACTGGGGCAACAGATAGCAGGGGGGAAATTTCCTCAGCAAAGGAGGCAATGGAGCCTCCTTTGAAAGTATGAAAGTGTGACACACACTCAAATATCATGGTTGGAGCAAAGAGCTCAGGGAATAAAGAGAATTACAAGAGACGAGCCTGGTGATTGGGAAGGACAAGGTAATGGAAGTCTGGGCAAAGTGTGACTTAACTCATGGGAACTGTGAAATCAGGTCTTGGAACGAATATCGGCAGGGCCTTGAAAAGGTAACTTGGGCACCTATGAGAAAGATGAACAACCAGGGGACCTGGGGTTTCACTCCATGTTTCCTCTTAAATATCATTTTACTACATTTCTTTTAAAAATGTAATTATAACTATATTATGAGCCTCCACATGCAGCACTCTGAAGACACAATGTTGCTTGTGCAGCATTCTGTCCTGGAAAGCAAAATCTGACTCTGATCAGGAGCAAACAGCAGATAAACCTAAAAAAAAAAATGTTCCAAGAAAAAAAAAATTAAAGTTTCTTTAAAAATGTCAATATTGTAAAAAAAAGAAAAAGAAAGGCTGAGAAAGTAGTCCAGGTTAAAAGAGGCAAAAGAAACATGACAGTAAATATAAGAGAGAAGGAATGTTCTTGAAATCATTATTGGGTCAGTGGGAAGAAATGGAAGATGAACAATAAATCACATATTTGTGCTAAATGTGTTTAAGTTAATGTATTTAATTTACTGAATTTGTTAACTGTACTAAAGTTATGTAAGAGAACACTTCTATTTTTGGAAAATACACCCTGAAATATTTAAACATAAAGAGTCATGTTATCACTAAACTCACTGGTTTATAAAATACTATATGTGTCCGTGTATGATACATATATGTACACATATACATACAGAGAGAAAATGATAACTCAAATGGATTAAAATATTAACATGAGTTAAACACAAGTAAAATGAATATGGATGTTGTTTATATTACTTTATAATTTTTCTGTGAATTAATATTATATATAAATAAAATGTTTAAAAATAGAATAAAATAATAAAATAAGATTATAACAAAATTAGTACACATTTGTTTCCCTTTCCTTCCTTCCTTCCTTCCTTCTTCCTTCTTCCTTCCTTCCTTCCTTTTTTCCTTCCTTCCTTCCTTCCTTTCTTCCTTCCTTCTTCCTTCCTTCCTTTCTTTCTCCTTTCTTTCCTAGCTCTATCCTTTCTAACTAGGACCATGTATGTGAACAGCTTCCCAGGACCCACTGGATGAAAAGAGGCAACACTGCCTCTGCAAACACAATGTCATTCCCACCCCCCTTGTATTCCCTCTCCTTTTCCACTCAGTATTCTTTCAGCTGGGACCCCGCA
This sequence comes from Macroglossus sobrinus, assembly GCA_004027375.1. Classification (NCBI taxonomy): domain Eukaryota; kingdom Metazoa; phylum Chordata; class Mammalia; order Chiroptera; family Pteropodidae; genus Macroglossus; species Macroglossus sobrinus. Next base: position 11,294 of record PVKZ01003981.1, read on the forward strand.
ATCTCCCTGTACACTGCTGCTGTCAGTCCTGCACTTTCTAGAAATTCCATACAGGTGTTCACTCAACAAACACACCCTCAGCACATTCAGTACCATAACTGTGCTCAGACACTGGAACAAAGTGTATACTTTAGGACTGCTTCCTGAGTGAGGAGGTTTTACCCAAGGCCCAGGCCTAGCTCTGCCTTCTTTTAACCATCTTTTTACGCTCAAAACAACCCTGAACCTCAGATTCGTGATGGACAACATAGGAACAGTGATAGTATCTATGCAGAGGCTGCTGTGAGTGTAAATCAATTGTGGTCTGAAAAAGCATTCTGTAAATGTGTTGGCTGTTCACACCCAGTAGTCTGGTTGACTGACTCATTAGCTGTCTTTTTGTCCCCAGCCAAGTGTGCAGGAAGAAGTGCATCCAATTGGGCTGAGTTGGAGCTTTCTCTTTACTCTCCTTGTTTGCATTTGGCAGTGAAGTCATAACTGGTGATGGGGAAGAGAAGAGAAATGTTCCCAGAAAAAAACAATCCCAGAGACAGTATTTTAGGTACCTTGTAAAAGTACTACATAAAGACATTCTCACTCTCCACAAGATCATTTCTTTCAGCAGATGCTCTGTCATCATTCCACCACACATGGTCAACCTCTGGAACATTTGTAGTTGTAACAGGCAAGTCCTGAGACTGGCTGGTGTTTATAAATTTACCACATCGCAAATATAAACTACGTCTCTAAGGCTGGAGTGCTGAAGTGAAGGTCGACATTCAGCTTATACCCCTGCATTATTTTTAACCCATATGAAATTGCCTACATAAAATTTATACCAGAAAACAAACAAACAAACAAAAAACATAAAATTGTGTTCAATATTAGGAAATCTATTAACGTAATTCAGTATATTAATTAGGAATAAAGAAAAACTATCATACTATCATCTCCACAGATAGCAAAAAAGATTTTCAACAAAACTCAATATTCATTCTTGAATAGACTTTATTCAATAAAACAAATAAAATATAGTCATCTCATCCCAAAAGTCGGCACAGTAAAATCAAGATGAAGACGAGAATGCTGTGTGTGGCCACCACTAAACCCATCCTGGAATGAAATTTATAGCAGATTGTCCCCTGAAAAAGCCATGTATGCAAAGGGACTCCCAAGCTGTGAAGAAGCTGAGAGGCCAAAGAAAGAGGCAGACGAATCCAGATCGTTGGTTATTAATTTTAATAAGGACCTTACACATGAAAACATGATCTGGGAGTATTGACCACCATTTATACCCCCATTAGAAATGAACGTATGTGACAGGAAATGGATGCGTAGGTGGTTGTAGGGAGCAAAGGGACCAAATACCAGGAGGCTCTGGGGCTGAGATGAGCTAAGAGACAACATCCAGGGTGCCCCCTGCTGGAGGAAGGATTAATGGAAATTAAGTGACTACCTCAAAGCCTCTGTACACATTCCAGAGTTTCCCCAGGGAGGAGAGGGTGGTTAAAAGTATAGCTTCATTCACTCAGAAGTTAAGAGGACAGATTAGCTTCATGATGTCAGCTCTGTCCATTGAGTAATTATCTACTTCCTCACAAAATAAGAAAAAAAAAATTCATTTTGTATCATGCCCACACTGTAACAAAATTTTACATTTAGAAAATGTTTTGTATTCCAATGCAAATGTGTAGACATAATTCTATTAGAAGACAAAATAAAGTATTCCTAGATATATGACTAATGATAAATAAGTTGGAAATGACAAAAATCATTGAACTGAATGTATTTAATAATTTTCTTTATATTTGACATGTTGATACAAGGCATAAATAAGCACACTTGTATCTATAGAAATGTAAGTCTATATGATCTATGCAGTAGTGACAGCCATGTAAGCTGTTGACTCAAACACCATGAAGATCACTATCATTGGAGACTCAACGTTCCAAAATAATAGATAACTCTGAAATTTCAAACACAAAATACCACCTTCTCTCTATTTACTTGGTAGTTGCTCTCTTTGAAAACCCAAAGTATATTAAACTTCAAATAAGTTTATATATGTTAAGCAAAGTTAAGTTCTAGGCTCAGATCCTTATAAACAGGTTTTATCTACATGATTGTGTGAGAACATTTGACATTTATGATTTGGGGGCGTGGACAAATTTTTTTAATTAACTAATTTATTTTTAATTCTTTAATGTCACCACATATTTAACCCCTTTTATCCCATCTACCTTCCTCCCATATACATATATTTTTCATTAATTAATTAATTAATTATTTTTTTTATGGTGACATTGGTTGAGATCCAATAAGTTTCAGCTGTACATTTAACAATAAGGCATCTATATATTTACATTGTATGTTCATCTCTCATAGTTTTATTTCTTTCTGTCACCACATATTTGACCAGTTTTACCCCATCTACCTCCCACCTCTAACCTCCCCTCTACCCTTTAGTAACTGCTAGTCTATTAGGGTGTAGACAGATTTTTATCATGGGAAATTTTTTCTGCATTTTCAGGATGTTTATTGTCCCTAGCTGCCACACACCAATGCCAATCACATCCTGGAATTATTGTGGCAATCCAGAATGTCTTGACATCAATTCCAAAATAGGCTAGGATAACCACTCTGGTTTGGGCTGGCTTCATGGACCAAGGACCAATGTAGGCCCCCCCACCAGAGGATCCCCACACTCTGGGTTTATCGCTGTGGTTGCCACTTTAAAATTGTTAACAATTTTACCTTTGAATTTATGTTTTGTAAGCAAAGTCTAATGGGACAATAGAGCATGAGCTGGTGGTTTGGTGATCTGTCCTATCCCTGGTGCCCCACGCCCTTCCTAGCCTTCTTTTCTCCATCCCTGCCCTGAGACCACTGCCACCTTAACCCTGCTCAGAGGCCTGTATGGCTCAGGGAGGGCCACAGTTGTGTACCCGTGCCTTAGCCTGTGGCATTGGCATGATTGTCTGATCCTGCCCTCTGTGGGCAGCTACATGGCACATGCAATAGGTGACTTGGTAAAGGAGAGTCTCTTGCCCACACTTAGTCCAGGTACCTAGTACATCTTGGCACAGAGATGGCAGTGAGCTGGGGCCACAGTTCCATAACAAGGGGAGATACTGAGCACAACTTCCCACTTCCAGCTGGAGCAGGAAACCAGAATGGTGGTTGGCAAAAGGGGAAATCCCACAACTGATACCTTTAGTGGCATATTTTTTCCTGGTTTTTGAATGAGGAGTTTAGCATTTTTGTTTTGCATTGGGCCCCACAAATTATGTAACTGGTCCTAGTTCTAATATTGTACTCTGTTACAAAATAGTGGTATATATGAGCTGAATATTGTTTTGATACTCTTAAGTATAAAATTATTTATTATAGTTAGGGGCAAACATCTGACTAATGTATTATTATTATTATTAACATATTGAAACACAAACTACTTTATTATTATTTTCCTTTATTTCTCTTTCATATTAAAATGAGGACATAATATTGATCTTTTGTAAAATAGTGATTATAATTAACAATAGTGAGTTAATTAACAATAAATTTAGTTTTAAGATTATAAAGAGACTTTTAAAAAATATTTGTTATAGACAGGAAATATCAATTCTAATAGAATTAATAATTACTGTTTAGAGGCAATAGCCAATCCATTTTTTTTAAAGAAGTAAAATTGTTGTGGTATAAAATATGGAAAGAAGATGTATATGGAGATGACATAATTTTAGAACAGGAAATCTATAAGAAAACCAATATGTTATGACAGAACATAATATAATTCAGAAAAATAGTAAGATAGAATTTAATATATATAAATCAATAACTGTGATGGTATAAAAAAGATCCAGTTAAAAATTTAAAAGGGAAACACCTATTTACAATAGCAGCAAAGAAGTAAGTTATCTAGTAGTAAATTTAAAAAGAACTAGCAAAGAAAACTTTAAAATACAATACTTTAAAATGCTACCAAAAGCTACAAATTAAGACTTGACCAAGTGGAGAGGTCAGATGTGCTCTGAAGCCTCCATAATTAAAATAACATCACAGACATATTGATGGAACTCAAAAGAAAGTCCCGTAACAAAATATTGTACAAAACTTTAGACATGATAAAGGTGGGTTCTTAAGGATATTCAGTAAGTGTGTTTGGACTACTGGGTAGCCATCTAGAAAAAAAATAGTTGGATCTAACCCTACATTACCTAATAAGATAATTTCCAAATGGACAAAGATATAAAATCATAAAACTATGAACAAACTCTCTTTCCTTTATATATATATATGTATATAAAATCCATAGTGATGACTTCTCTTACATTTTCAATATTGGAATTTTTGTCTTTTCTCTTTACTTTTGGTTAGCCTGGCTAGAAATTTATCCATATATTAATGCTTTAAAAGAAACAGCATTTGGTTTTGTTGATATTCTCTATTAATTTCCTGTTTTTGTTTTTAATAATTTCTACTCAAATTTTTATTATTTCTTTTCTTCTGCTTAATTTCAGTTTATAATGATCTTCTGGAGACTTCCACTCACAGCAAGCTGTGAGTCTCTGATTTCATTTCTTCAATTTTTAAGGCAGCACTTTGCCCTGTGACTTTAATTCTCTGATGGCTATAATAAGAGTGTTAATTTCATTTCTTCGTGTTTTTTAGTTATTGTGAAAATGGACGTGACGCCTGTGAAGTGAAAACCAAAAGCCTCAAATCAATTAATTATGAGTCCACCAAAAGGAAGAGCACCCTAGTTGAGTCTGAATTAATCTGGTAGAATCTTTAAAAGAGAAACATGGCCCTCTCTGAGAGTTAGAAAGAGTGCCTCACTGACCTTGCATTTGCAAGTTGTCATGAAATGAACAGCCTGCAAACAGGACCACATGCTGGACCTTCACTCAACCTGCAGGAGCAAAAGCCTCTGTCATAGAAAGACAAGGAACAAAGTTGTGCCAACAACCATGTGTGCTTGGAGGAGGGCCCTGAGCTCTGGAAAGAAACACAGCTCAGCTTATACCTCCACTGCAGCCTTGTGGGACCCTGAGGAGAGGACCCAGGTCAGCCATATCCACTTGCTCCTTTTGACACTGTGAAATAATGTTATTTTTAAAACCACTAATATTGCATCAGTAGTAATCTAATCATATATATGTACATGAGAATTTATATGTATATGCATATGTATATACCATAAAGCCCTGAATAAATACACTTATAATTTTGTCAGAAGGATAAATAAGAAACAATGAACAGTAGTTACCTGCTCTAGGTGTTGAAAACTGAACAAAGGAGGAACATGGGTAGTGTGAAAAAGGAGTTTTCTTATTTTCTTTCTTCTTGTGATTTTGATGTCCAAATTATGTAAATGTATCACCTATAGAAACAAATATAAAACCTGTAGGATTGATACTGTTTTGGGACACATCCTTTGTGAATGCCAGGTATGCCTCCTGGGTTCCAAGTTCTATTTGATTTCTCTTAAGGTGAACAGTCCTGACAAAGAGGGTAAGTTAGTGGGAGAATGTGTGAAGCAAAGTAGAGACAACTGGAAAGCAACCAGGCTAAAATCCATTCCTAACATGAATGGTTAATTGTAATTTAAAAAATTACAATTAAATGATTGCTGGAGGAATAGATGGGAAAAATGGCATAAATGCAGATCCCTGATCAGTCTACAAATGGATGTGCACTTCATTCCTACATGTTTCATTCTAAACATGAAGCCAATTCTGAGCAATTTGCCCCACTTTATGATTTGAAAGGAAATTTTAACTATGTTTAGTTCCAAATTTTATAACTGGATTTATGTCAAACACTGGACACTGTAATTTTTATTTTTATCTATCATATATTTAAAGAAAGTTATTTATTCTAGTAAAAAACTAGGTTGAGCTAAACCTGCATTATTTAAATGTAAAATGTTTTTGGAGAGCTGCAAAGAAATGTTTCTGTGCTGATATAAATAAGATTTAAAAAGGAAAATGTATGAAGCACACTATAAAGTATCATGACTGACTTTTTTTCTCTCTTTTTTTCTTTTTTTATAAAACAAATGGGCTCAAATTTTTATGACCAAAGAGATTCTGCTCTCTTCCAAGACCGCCTTGAGGAAATGTGAGCTTCATTCTAATAGAACTGCTGCCACCAGAATTTTATGTGGCCTGTTTGACAGTTGTCTTTGACAGCTTATAGCATGTATCTTTGGATTTCTTTGTTGCTTTCCATATTTACTCTTTGTACACAACCAACATTTTATTCAGACCCTTTGTTGTCTTGGGGTGAATGGATAATGAAGGGAGAGGAGAAAGACATAAGCTATTAATAATCTTCTACAAGAAAGAAAGCAAGGCTTTTATATTCACTACCTCATATCTTCCTCGCCAAGCTCCACAAGTAAAGCATCATCACATCTATTGATGAGAAATTGACTCTTAGACAAGTTAAGTGATTTCCTTAAGGCTATACAGCTTAACTGTCCATCCAGGATTCAAATATGGCCTGTTTCATTGCACATTCAAAAACATCACCATCCTGTGCTGCCTCCTACAGTGTTGACAAAATGTTTTGGGTAAATAAATAAATAATATTGATAGATAAAAGATAGGTGATAGATCGATAGATTAGATAGATAGATAGATAGATAGATAGATAGATAGATAGATAGATAGATGATAGATAGATAGATAGATGGTAGATAGAAGATAGATAGATAGATAAATAAATGATAGCAAGATAGATGACAGATAAATGGTGGCTGTGAATGAATTATGTAAGCTTGAATGGTTAGCTGATGCATAACTGCCTTCACTGCCTAAACCACTGTTACCAGAGGCAGAGGAGTAGGGCAAGAAAGAAGAGCAACCACCAGGCAACAACCTGATGGGCAACAACCTGGTGGGTACTGCTACAGTGTTTCTCAGGACAACTGGAGAGAATAGCCACCTCCAGGGAGGATGCTCAAGCCCTCCTGAAGAGCATTTGCCCCATGCTGGGTACTGGGAACACAGAGATCCACCACCTGCCCCCTAGTCTCCTCACACTCTGAGATCCTGAAGGAAAAAAGTAAACAAGCCAATTCACTCTAGGGTGTTATACAGTGCCAGTGGTGAGCACAGGGTGTTATGGGAACCAAGGAAGGGGACTACACAAATGTAAGCTCTCTGGCCCAGTTCAGTCAAAAAGATAGGATCACTTGCCTCTATGACAGAGACATCTTGTCCTAAAGAGCCAGTGCCAACAAAGGCAGCTGTGTCATCTATATTCATTTCATGACAACATCAAGAATTTCTCACTCAATCAGAAACTGGCTGTTTCCCAGAGAAGCCCATGACTTCCTGTTGAGATGTCTGAGTTTGTTTTTTGTTTGCATATTTGATTATGTTAACTGTGTTTTGTTGTTAATTCTAAGGTTAGGCACACTTTATTCTTAGTGTGTATTTGTTTCATCCAGGCTTTGCATGCTTTTCCTGTGCTGCCCCTGTCAGGAGGTCAGGTTACTAGTGCTGAGTCTACCTTTTGCTCAGAAAGACTCCGCCTTCTATCTGCTGTTATTGCCTGTAGTCCAGATAGAATTTCCTTCCAGAATCTACCCCTGGCACTGTCTTTTCAGACTCTGCCAATGTCAGTAAGCCTGTCTTAGCCTTCCCTGTCCTGTTTTGTCCTACAAAGGTGAAGACTGGGCCACCCAACACATGTGCTTAAAAGACAAGGTCTGCCAACATAAACTCTAATGGACAAGGAAAGAATTTCTGAAGACCACAAATGTCCCATAAAAAGGATCCCATGCCATGACCCTTTTCAGTGCCTGCAATAAACGTTTGCCATTTTTGTAGAACATCACATTTTTACGAGTCTTAACCTTGCTCAGCCTTGATGCAGCTGATCTCTAATGATGCTACTTCAAGAATCTCCAACAGTTATCCCTTCTTGAGGTGCATTGTTATTAAATGTCTTCACTGAAATGTCTTGAGTCTGTGGAACTTCAAGGAGAGAGTGTTTGAAAAGATCTCAGAAGCAAAGCTGTATTTTGACAAAGCTCTGATTAACAGAATAAAGTACAAATTATTTTTAAAAGTTCCTCAACATTTTCAGATATTGATATCTGAGTCAGATAGTTGATGATTATTAATCACCTACCATTTGTGAAGTATTACTATAGATGGAAAGAATATAAGATGCTTCAGAGGGTGGCATTCTAAAGGGAAGAAACAAATAATACAGAAGTAAGTATGATCGTTCCAGATATTGATGAGTGTCATGATAAAGATAGAAGAGAGAGATTCAGTAGAGAGTGAAATAGTGCGGCTTAGCTTTAGCTCCTTGAGTGCTAGGGAGTCTCAATCAGTCCCTAAGAAAACAGTCACCTCCATGCCTTAACACTGGTTTCTGCTCACTTGAGGAAATTAGCCCTGGGACAGAGAGGACATCATGAGGGAATATACAGAGCTTCCTTGTCACTTCCTGTACCTCCCCAATCATTTAACCATTAGAGAAGCTGGAAATGGTAGCCTAATCCTGACCCTGATTTTGCTTTTAGATAGTCACCACCCATAAAGGAGCATAGCTGAACAAGCAAGAGAAATCCATCCCATATTTCAGAGAAAGAGTGATTCTGATTTCAAATGACCTAGTTGCTGAATTAAATTGTATAACCCTAAGACATTATGCACCTGTGGTGGTGAAGTATCACTACTCATTCTCTGAGGGCACAGGAGACCGGATCCCCTTCATACCTTAGGAGAACAAATTCATGTGGTCAGAGATGACTTCTCTGTCAGGCACAGAGGCACAGTACCCAGGGCCCTCCATACTTTTAGTGGCAACAGAAATATTTTCATTTTAATTTATTTTAAAATATATATAGATAAAAGTGAATATAATAGTGATGAATAAATAATAATTATCAATCCAGCTGGGATTATACTCATCTTTATACCAATGTAGTTATAAAATAGAAAGCTTTAATATTTTTCATAAAGAAAATAAGAGTTCATAATGGCAAAAGTGACTCTTGAAAGTTCTGCTGCAGTCTTAATGGTGGTTTGGTTATGTCAGCTCAATAAATATCTACTGAGTGAATGGGTGAACCAATATCTTTAGAGCAATGATCATATTAGAACTGAAAGTCACTACAGATCTTTTTAAAAAAAAAAAAATCTCTCTGAATGCCAGAAATGTATTCAGCATATCCAGTGACCAGGGTGTTTAGTCTCCCTGAGTCTCACCATGCTCTCTCAAAGCTATTTAACTGTTGTTTGGCCTAGAAACATGAGTGCAATGTGTGTATACAGCACATAACAGATGTTCAGACACATGGCTTTGTCATGGTGCTTCCAAATGAGATTTTTTTTTTTATTTTACAATTTTCTGGCTTATAACAAATTGTAAAGGCATGTACTTAAAAAGTCCATATAACAATACAACAAGATGCTTGGCATTACCCTCAAAAAAACCTCCAAACAGAAAACCTGAACAGATACTTCTCCAAAGAGAAAATACACATGGCTAAATGACATATGAAAAGTTGCTCATGGTCACTAATCATCAGAGAAATGCAAATTAATGCATTTATGAGATACCACCTCACACCTGTCAGAATGGCTATTACCAATAAATTAAAAAATAAGTGTTGGCGAGAATGTGGAGAAAAGGAAATCTTCATACATTGTTGGTGAGATTGCAAATTGATACAGCCACTATGGGAAACAGTCTGGAAGTTTCTCAAAAAATTAAAAATGGATATACCTTTTGACCCAGCAATTGCACTTCTAAGTATTTATCTAACAAAAACCAAAATAATAATTCGTAAAGATCTATGGACCCCAATATTCATGGCAGCACAATTTACAATAGCCAAGATACAGAAGCAGCCTAAATGACCATCTACAGATGATTGGATAAATAAATTATGGTTCATATATACAATGGAATATTACTCAGCCTTTAAAAAAATTAAATCCTATAATTTGCAACAACATGGATGGACCTAGAAGCTATAATGTTGAGTGAAATAAGTCAGATAGTGAAAAATAAATACCATATGATTTCACTTATAAGTGGAATCCAAGGGACAAAAAGAATAAACTAATTAAAAACAGATTCACAAATATAGTGAGTAATTGGTGACAGACAGAGGGGAAGGTGTTGAGGGGCTGGGAGAATGGGGTGAAGGGTTAAAGAAGTACAAATTAGTAGTTGATGAATGCTACAGAGATGGGGAGCACAGCACAGGGAATGCAGTTAGCATTAATATGTTGGCTAGGTGGAGGGTCAGGGGAGAGAGGGAGCAATTGGCAGGATTATTTTCTGAACTATATAGATGTCTAACCAATGTGCTGTATACTTGAAACTAGTTAAAATAAATAAATTATTTTTTTTAAGAAAAGTTTCTTTGGAATCGACCAGGAAAGCTTGGTCAAAATTCTGTATTGACTTTTTCTGAACTCATCAATGAGAAGAACTTGATTGTGCAGGTTTTCCTGTTGAAACTTCTCACTCCTAGCTTGGTTACATCTCAAAGATCTCCTGTATGGTCATGATGTTTTTATTGCTATGCTCAGTATATATTGACGGATATTGCAGATTGTGACCACAGGTAGGTAATTATTCCAAATGACATACCCTCAGTTGCCACCAGACAGGTTCATCCACACTTTCCTGAAACGTCATTCAGTTTCCTATGATGGGGGTTTTGTTCCTATTAGTCTCTTCTGTGAAAAATCCTTCTCCATGTGTCTGCTCCTTAGATAATGCCTAACTTTAGGAGCCATCTTAATTTCCACCCTCTTTGAGAAGAGCATAGAATTAGACATTCCAGGATATACAAAGAGAGAAGACTGTGGGCCCTACCATCACAAAGCTAGAAAGCTTTGAAATGATGTTTACACACATCAATTCAAGATAGAATATTTTAAGTAAAATAGTAGAGAAACAATTAAGGGGTATAGGCCCCCAGAAGGTTTTCTTATTGCAAAATATAATCACTTGTCTTTTTGCTGAAAATTCTCTCCCTTGATTATAAGTAGCAGCATAATTTTGAGTTTGTAACAAATAATTGTCTTGATTATAGATAATAGAATATTGTGTATGTAACAAATAATTGACTCATCCTGAATCTTCCCTGGGAAAATAAACACTTGAGATTTAAAAATACATGTGAAATGTGCTTACTCTGTCATTCGTGCATGGATGTTATTAATTTTAAGGAATGCAGACATTTTTTCATTAAAATAAAAGAGAAAAACCATAACAAGAGAAATGAATAGCAGATAGAAACTTTCTAATTATGTTCTCCTCATCACCAGCAGTTTAATGTAGTGTGAAGAGCAAGCAATCTGAAGTCAGACTTTCCTGAGTTCTGCCATTTAATAAATGTAAAAGTAAGCAAGTCACTGAAATTCTCTAAGCCTCAGTATTTGAAGACAATGCTACTTACCTCTCAAGATCATCATGAGAATTAAATATCATGAATACAAAGGGTATGGCAGGGAACATATGGTCAATAAATGGTAGTTAATACTAGTCTGTTAATCTTTTCTCCAAGACAGATGTGCTCCAGATCGGTTCGCTTATGTTCTTGTGTCCTAATGTTGAATTACTATAGTATTTTCAAAACTCCTTGGTAGGCATAATTTTGCTTCATTTTGTATAATCTAAAGATAGCTAATGATGAAATGTATGTGTGTGTTCCTGGAATCAAGATGATCTTACATTGTTTTTTTTTTCTGTGTTTTTCCAGTTTTATTGAGATATAATTGACATATAACCTTGTGTAAGTTTATAGTGTGCATGTTTATTTGGTACATTTGTGTTTTGCAAAATGATTGCCACTATAGGGTTACCTAATATAATGATTATTTTTTTATGTTGAGAATATCTAAGATCTACTCTCTTATCAACATTCAAGAATATAATACAGCATTAGTCACTATAATCTCCATGCTGTACATTAGATCCCCGGGACTCTATAATCTTATAACTGGAATTTTGTACCCTTTGACCAATATCTCATTTTCTCTATTCCACAGCCCTTAATTATCATTACTATACTCTCAGTTTCTCTGGGTTTAGCCTTTTAAGATTTCACTTCCAGATATGTAAAATAATATCATATAGTATTTGTATTTTTTGTCAGATTTATTTCACTTGCCCTCAAGTATCATCTAAGTTGTCCCAAATGTCAGTGTTTCTTCCTTTTTCATGAATGAATAATATTCCATGTGTATATGTATATAGCATGCAAAAGAGTTCCCTTTATGCCACATTCTCACCAGCACTTATCTTTTATCTCTAACAGGTGTGAGGTAATACCTTATTGTGGTTTTGATTTGCATTTTCCTAGTAATTACTGAGTATCTTTTCAAGTACTTGTTGGCCATTTGAATGTTTTCTTTGAAAAACTCTCTAGGTCCCCTGCCAAATTTTTTCATTGGATTATTTGATTTGTGTTTTATTGCCATTAAGCTCTATGAGTTATTTATATGTTTTGGATATTATTCCCTTACTAGATATATGATTTGAAAATGTGTTTTCTCTTTCTATAGGTTGCTTTTTCATTTTGATTGTTTCTTTTGCTGTACAGAAGCTTTTTAGGGTGATGTAGCCCCACCTATTTATTTTTACTTTTGTTGCCTGTGTTTTTAATGTCAAATCCAGAAAATCATTGTCAAGACTACTGTCAAGGAGCTTTTTATCTCATGTTTTCTTCTAGGAATTTTATAGTTTGGGGTCATACAATACACTTTTTTTTTTTTTTTTAGGTAATATGTTGTAGGGACCTAATTTTATTCTTCTGCATGCAGTTATCCAGTTTTCCCAACACCACTCATTAAATAGACTTTCTCTTCCCCATTAAGTATCCTTGGCTTCCTTGTCAAACCTTAGTTGAACATGTATACAATGGTTTATTTCTGGGTTCTCAATTCTGTTCCATTGATATATGTGTCTGTTTTTATACAGTAGTATAGTTTGAAATCAAGAAGTGTGATACTTCTGGCTTTGTTCTTCTTTCTCAAGATTGCTTTGACTATTAGGGTCTTTTGCAGTTTCATAAAAAACTTTAGGATTGTTTTTTCTATTTTTGTGAAAAATGCCTTTAGAGTTTTAATAGTATATTGAATCTATAGATTGTTTTATGAAATGTGGACATTTTAAACAATAGTCATTCTTTTAATCAATGAATATTGTGTGTGTGTGTGTGTGTGTGTGTGTGTGTGTGTTTCTTTTTAAATTTCTTCAAAGTCTTATAGTTTTCAGTGTACAGATCTTCCACCTCCTTGGTTAAATTTATTTTACCAAGGCTCCTAAGTGAGGTCCAGGTCAGTAACTAGAGGCAGTAGTGGTGGTTGTAGCCTTTAGGAAGCATACATTTGGCTGCAGGGACCTGCTATAAGTGAATCTATAGTGTCAGGGACCAGTTATAGACACACTCATAGTGATAAGTCAAGTAGCAAGCTTCAGGTCTAATTATGGGTTCACTGGTAGACCAGAGGCCCTGACTGTTGGTGTTTGCTTCTGTGACTGCACATTCTTTTGCCAGGCATGCACACCACAGTGGAAGCCAGTGACAGAGGTTGAGCTGGGGACATGAAGATAACTAGCTAGAAGGACTAGGTATAGGATGGTGTAGTTGTGCTAGCCAGTGACAGAAAGCAGGACCTGATCTGGGCTCACTAGCAACTGTGGGAGCCCCAATTGCATATCTTTCCCTCATGCTTGAGTGCTGCAGTGGAGATGAGGGGTGTTAGGCTGCTGGTGTGTAGGTGCACAGTATGAGAAGCTAGTCCTGTGCATGAGCCTGGTGGTGGGATCAACCATGGGGGCTTTGGTTGATGTCTTGCATTCATGCAGCTGCAGAAGCCTGAGCTGGGTGGCTCCTCAGCTCTGATGGTGGCGGGGGGGGGGGTAGGGACAGAGGTGGCTAGTATGTTGCACTTGCACAGCTACAGAGACCTTGTGTGACTGTCAGTGGGAGACCTGGGACCCCTCAGTGGTAGGAAAACAGGAAGTGGGAAAGGACTGAGGTGGCTGGCATTAGTATACATGATAATTGTGGAGCGAGAGTTATTGAGATCTGCAGAGGGACCACAGTGGCCGATCTGGCCATTGGCTTTGTCAGTGGCAAATCTGCTAAGTTGTCTGCGGAGCGGGTCTCTGAATCACAACTGCTCTCACTGTGTTTTTGCTAATAGCCTCTGCTTTTCTTCCCTGTTCCTGGCCAGCTTAATATGTCTCAGCTTTGCCAGTCTGTATAGGGTGTAACCTAAGAGAGTCCTTCGCAAAATGTCCCAAGAGGCTGAAAAAGCAGGTCACCCACCCTGCTGTTTCTTTCTGGAGAGAGGACGTCTTCCCATCCAGGAAGTCCCTTCTTGGGGGTAAGCAATATCATTTGGAGAATGGGGGATGCAGACAAAATGAATTTGTTCCTCTTCTCTTCTTGTGCAGTTATCTCAGTTTCCTGTTCCATGGTGTCACTAAAGCTTTCAAAGTGGACTCTAGAGGTCTCCCAGGGCTGATATTGTTAGTACATTTGTCCAGGTTGATTTTGGTCCAGGGGCAGGGCAGCTAGATTCTCTACATTGCCATTTTTTTTCACAATCTCTTTGTATCCATTCTTTCAATTTAACAATGTGAAGCATATTTCAAAATATATTTTAGGTGGTTGTGGTCAAGAGCTTAGCTCAGCTGCTCCACGGTAATGCTGCCTCAGCATATACGTTTGGCCAAGCAGCCTGTGGGGGCCTTAAACTCTCACTAGCCCCCTCATGCAAGCACATGCCCTGGGTAGCAGCCACAGAGTCACAAGTACATGTAAGTTCCTGACACGACTTTCTTAAATGCCTTTCTGATCAATAGTCTGCCCCTACAAAGGTGCACCCACCAATAGTGCACCCTTTACAAAGACCCCTGAAAAACTGTTCCAAACCCTGTTCTTTAGGTTCAAATGACTAACCTGGCCTTAGCCTGAGAATCCTAATATGCTGAACCCAGGGTGCTAACATGTGGCCCGGGTCCTTTCTCTCTCAGCCTGCACCCTTCCTTGACTTCCCGGTGTGGCTCCGAGGCATGAGACATACTGTGTACCTCTTCCAGGACCTATGAGTAACAAACTGCTCTATTTCAATTCCTTTGTGGTCTTTTGTTGAGCTGTGGCTCACCTCCAACCCCATGGGGCTCTACTTTACAAATGTTAAATTAACTAAGTCATAACAGCTGTACACTCACATTTATGAAAAAAATAATATGTGACTGAAAATATCTGTACATCTTATCAACAGAACTTAGTGATGGTATCATTATTGTAACTTATAACTATTAATCAGGTTACAAAAATATTATTTTCAATCTTAGGGTAAGTTACTCTAGTGATTGAGGTCTTCTTGCAAGAAAATGCAGAAAATAAAACACATTAAAATGCCATCTTAGCAAGACTGATAAAAACTGATTTATTTTTATTACAGAATATGACTCTAGTGAATAGACACAAAAGTAGTTTTATGCCAAATCATTAGATTTTTATAATTTCCCAAGGTGTAAGAGATACTGCTTATTTAGATGCATGTATTCTATTTTTAAAATCTGTAACTTTTATTTTTATATTACAAAAGATTTATTTACTTATAGAAAGGGAGAGAAGGAGAGAGGATACAGATAAGGCAAATGGAGGAAAAAAATTCATGCTCGAGCCTACAAATGATGTGGTGAATACTTCTATAGACTTTTTAAACAGTTTTAATGTTATAATTTATTTAAGAATAGCTTTGTGCTACAGAGCTATTTTTATAATTTAATTTTTTACAGTATACACTGCAATCAACATCTTTTCATGACGATAAATATATTTATATAAGTTAATTTTAGTAGCTGACTATTATTTTATTATAGGACTATACTATAAGTTTTCTAACCAATATCCTATCATTAGAGGTTTACGTTGTTTCTTTTTAATTTTCTCCTCTCAAAAACACTGCAATTTTAAGTGTGTGTGTGTGTGTGTGTGTGTGTGTGTGTGTGTGTGTTAAATATACATGTATACACAGATATACATACATACATATATACTGAGATCTTGTTTAATTGATAGATCAATGGGACACTCGTTAACAGCTTTAGACATGCTGACATATTGCTCTCTGGGAGGGCTCTTCGCTCTATCTCATCAATGGTATTAAAGTGAGTACATATTTCCACACTTTTCCAATGGTGGCCTTTTTTTATTTTCATCTTTGGGATCTTACAAGAATATAATCAATTTTCATTGTTTAATCAGCCTTTTGCTGGTTTCTAACAAGGCTAATATGTTTTGTATGTTTATTGCCTAGCTGCATTTTTTCTGTAAACTACTTGTTTATGCTTTCACCCAAACTTTTAAAATTATGATGTGCATTATTTTCTTAATTTATATGTATGCTTTATATATTAGGGAAGTTAACACATTACTTGATATGTTACAATTTGTGGCTGGGTTTTCAAGTGACTTTTATTTTTATGTACTTGAGTTAACCCTAAATTGTTGAATTTTATGCCATTAAATATTCTATTATTCTTTAAAGCAGCATAAATATAGTCACACTGCATGTACAAGCAGTTTAAATTCAGAGTAAAAACATTTTGAGAACTCTGAGTGAAGTGCCAAGGTGACACCTATTATCAAATAATCCACAGCATTGTCAAAACCCACTAACTCTGCTGTTTTTTATAAAAATTTGCTGTAAGCTTCAGTCTTTTGCAGGGCAAGCAAATGAATAAACATAATAATACCCTCTATAGATCTGTGATAATCCTTTGGGGACATATTGAAATTTCTGCAAAGCAGCTAAATGTGTTTCTAGGATTTAAAAAGGCCTAATAAATTTATCAGAAAGCATAGATGTCTATCTGGCCAAACAAAAGAATGCTTAATAAAGTTTTCAGTGGAGAAATTAGGATTCAACATTTTTAGCAGACCCTAAATGCCGTAGACCATAAATGGTAAACAGCTGTGCATATAGATCTAGAATATTAAATATCTAAGTGTCAGGACGGTGCTCCATGTAAGCCATCTTATTTTAATTTTCTTTTATAATAAAAGAAATGTGTTTACTTGGTTTAACACATGGCATTCTTATGGTTTAAAGGGAAAATTATTTATAGGGATTTGCTTTAATGATTTCAATAATAGATGCTATTATAGCAAGACATAGATGCTCATTCAAAATGGTTCAGGAGTCACTTTGTGCTCTCTGATCCAGCTCACCTGGCAACACACTTTGCATACATAGAAGTTTTAGAAGCTAACCTCTGCAATTTTGATTTTCCCCAGCCCAGTAATACACCAGGAATGGTGGAGGTGGAGAAAAGGCAATGATCTGGACTGTAAATTTAAGCAAGATGAGTGTTACTTACAAACCTGCAAAACTGGAATAAATTACACCCAAAAGAATAATTCTCTTCCCCATTATTCCTAGCTGGACAATCTAAAATCATAAGCTGAAGCCAATTACTTATAAAGCAAGCATTGATTTTATTTTTTCTAGCATGAAACAAGGTGGCATAAGAAATGATGGTTCACTACTTTGTTTATTTTAATTGTATGCAGTCACTGAAACCTGGTAGCATAAGATTGATTGTAACTGAGCCATAAATTTAACACAGAGAAACATCATCCATTTACCTAGATGGTTCTTTGCTGAAATATATTTCTAGACCTGGAATAGAAGGGAGAGGCTCTAAAGGTAACAAATGATAAATGCCTCCTACCTCTGGCCAAGGGAAGCAAGGGAAGCAATCCTTAGTGTAAACTAGTGACTACTCAGCTAGCAAAGTTACTTTCCTATTATATGAACCATGCAAAGTTTGAACATTTAAAGAACTATTTATCACCCAAGATGTCTATATTTGGCAAATATACCTAAACTTTTGGAAGTAAAATGGCTTTTGTAGCAATCTCAAGTATCCATCTACTTGATTGTTCTCTATCTTTGTCCATTCATATAAGGTATTTTCAAGGCCAATGCTGATGCCCAGAGAGTGTTCACTCAACAGCAGCACTGAGGTAGAGATGCCTTTGGGTCTCTGTGAACTACAGAAGCCAGAGAAAGAAATGAAAAGGAACCTTTGGTATGGATGAAGAAGAATGCCACTGGGCCACTGAGAGCCAGCACTGAGACTTGGTAGAACATGTAACTTTAGAAGCAGTAAGACAGAACCACTTCAGCTTTTTATATAGAAAGTTGAGGGGAAAACTCTTTCATACTCTTCCAGCTACAGGCCAGGAAATCTCCATCAAGGACAGTAATCCTGACCAGAATGAGAAGAAGACCAGGGGACAGTGTTGCCCCTGTTATGAACTTGGCCTTACCAAATGGGGTAGAAAAGGTAAAACCAAGAGAAGACTGGGGGGCTTTGCGTTAATGAACCAGTATACAGGCCCTCATGTGTGTGTCCAGGCAGAAATAAAAATTCTGAAATTGAGTTCAGTTTAAGTTGTTCAGGTACTAGGAGAATAGAGAGCATTTTGGAGAATGATCAAGTATTGGTGGACTCCAAGACAGGCAGCATGTTAAATTTACTGTGAAGGTTAAAACCTTGCAATTCCAACTCATCTGGATTTGGCAGTAAACATAGAATCAGCCTTAGTATCCAATTTGAAATACAATTTGTAATAGTTTTACAGATGGGCTGTATGTGAGCAAATTGAGACAACAGTAATGAATCGGCACCGAGGGGCCTCATGCAGCCCAGGGGATACTTGAGGGGAACCAGGAAGTGCATTACAGTGTTATTCCTAGAAGGAGCCCAAGAAACTGCCTTTTCCAAGAGACTTGCCCAGATTGAGAGGGACCTGGTGACAGAGATTGCCTGCCTTTTCCCACTCCCAGCATAATTTAAAATTTAAATAAAGTTAAAATTAGAAAATAAAATAAAACAAATGACCTTCACGTATATTAAGCTAGTGACCTAACCATAAAGAAAAGAACTATTTACAGTGACTTTAAAAGACAATAATTTTACTGAAATATATTTTAAGGGCAAAACATATAGAAAAATTTCAAACATGTTAAATAATTATAATTAATGATATTGATGTCATTTTAAAATTTGCACATATTTGAGCCAAAAACATACACATAATTTTAAAATTATTAAACAAATAAGCAATTGTATTAATATAGTTAAAAACAAAGATTATTTAGTGCAAGAGAGAAGAGATGCAAATACAAAATAAAGAACACGGATAAATCTTAAAGTTGAATTTGAAATATTACTATGGGCTCTTGATCTATTTTCTTATTCTTATAGTACAAAGACATATTTCCTAGCTCTGTTCACTGCAAAGGCCAAATATGTGTAATCACAATCTAGTAGCATTTAGCAAACTTTGTACACAATGTGGTATCTGAGTACTATTTCCCACTAAAAGGAATTATCCTCTGACTTTAAAGAAGGAGATATTCAATAATTCCAGAACATCTTGTGTAGCCAGAAAGCAAGGAGACCACCAAAGACCCTGGGGATTATGTCAGGGACCCAGCCTCTGACAATCAAGATGAGCTGTTCTGGGCATTAAAATAAAATAAAATAATAATAATAATAATAATAATAATAATAATAATATAAATAAAAATAAGATGTTTGCAGTGAATTAAAACAGCAAATTCAAAAAATGCATATATTCATAACTATCTTAAAAGAAAATCACTGATGTTGGCCATTCTTGGAAACTGCTTGAGTATCAGCTTATTATTTTGAAAATTGGTATATAAAAGAAAAGAAACAACCACATATCCCACATTTCCATACAAACATATTTCAAGCATCCATATAGTTAGCTGACAGTGAAAATTCTTTACAGAAAATCTCTAATTACTAAACAAAGTAGTGACAGAATTAGAAAAGCACTTTACAATGACACAGGATAGTTGTGAAAACCATTAAATGAAAATTGAAAGGTTACTTAAGGATGTTTGATTAGGATGATGATAGCTGACCCACTGTTCAAACACACATCTGTGAAAGGACAGGGAAGTATAATGTTCCTCCTGTCCTAAGTATGAAGTACACAATGCCACCTGAGAGATACTCTTGCCAAAAACAAATAAGAGTGTTATTCTAATCAAGCTTCTAGATCTAATCACTAAGCACAAGTTACAACGTCTTAAAGATGCCCTCACCAATGCAGAACAAAGTCAATTCTACTCCATTTAAATCATTTGCTCCCATTAGCTAATATGTGGCCTGGGGATAAAAAAGGATGGAGAAGAAATTAATACAGAAAAAGAGATGTAAGAAACACACCAGCCAGTGCTAGGCAGAAGCCTCGGGCCCTAATTCAAACAAACCAATTCTAAAAAGACATTTTTGGGAAAATTAAAGATATGTACACAGACTAGATATATGATAATAGTAAGAAATTATTTTAAATTTTGTTGGGTGTGAAACGGTTATTATGGTTATGTTTTAAAAGATCATCTTTTAAAGAAATAGACCACTGGATTCATAAATAAAATGATATTATGTTTGAGATGTGCTTTAAAATGCCTCATGGGTATGTGGGGAAGGTGAAGTGTGTGAGAGGGGTTATAAATTAAACAAGATTAGCAGAATAGTTTGTTGGGGCAGATGATGCATATGTAAATTAAATGATCTTCCACTTTGTATGTATTTGGAAACTTTATAAATACAAAACAAAGTCAGTTGTCAATTCTAAGTCATGATGCTTTCCTGGGAGCAGAAAAAGGCCCAGGAGGTTCTGAATTGCAGTGCTCAGACTTTCAGCTCAGCCTGCTTCTGTCTCCACCAAGGGAAGATATTTAGTTGTAGGTGTCTCTGAAAACATCGTATCTTAAGAAACCATAATCCTAATCCACTCACAGGGCCTCTGAGCAAACAAGGTTGTTAGCCTTACCCCAAATCTGGGGAAATTTGAATATTTTACCAGTACCCAGAATGAATAGATCATATTCAGACATGCCATCCAGAGTCCTTTAGCAGACCTCACTAGTACAATTGAGCACATGGCAGGTGGTGAAATGAAGGCACCTCCCTCACCCCTAGGGGAACTCATTTCAAGGTGGGAGGGAAAAAGCAATAAAGTTGTCATCGTGATAATTCTTCACCCTGTGAAGCATGGGTGCCTAGATGCCTCCATATATTTTGTTTAGTAAATTATCATCTGTCTTTTAAGAATGGAAATCACAGCTGCTTGGGCATGACAAGAAAGTTGCTCTTTGCTCTTTGTTTTTTTTCCTTCTCATACACTTCTACATCTGGCAAATAGCGACCCAGGCCTTAGTGGAGTCTTCTAATTAGCTGCCAGTAAAAGTGTACTAATGCTACTAAATTCTATGTGCTTACAATATATATATATATATATATATATATATATATATATATATATATATATATATATATATATATATATGCTTTTTTCCCCCATTCATAGGAGAGAGTACAGGCTCTGTGCAGCAATCTCAAGTGTGATGGTTAATTTTACATATTAACTTGGAAAATGTTTCTGGATGAGATTAACATATTGGTGAAATTCAGGTAAAGCTGACTGTCTTTCGTAATGTGAGTGGGCCTCATAAAAAATCAGTCTAAGGCCTGAATAGAAACAGAAATTCTCCTTCCCCAAGCTAGAGAGAATTCTCCAGCAGACTGCCTTTGGGCTTCAGCTGCACTCTTGGCTCTCCTGTCTCTAGCCTGCCGATTTTAAACTAAACACACTGCAGTTTTTAAACTTCCCAGATGTCATAGATGTATGAGCCAATTCCTTATTATAAATAAATCTCATTTATTATGTATATGTATATATATTTATACATATATATGTATATACATTTGCTTTAAAAGCTCATGTTCCCTATTTCACCACTTCAGAGCCTCACTTTATATAGAAATATTGGAAAACTCCTAAGATAAATTCTTATAGCTTTCAGTTGTATGTGAGGGGCTAAACTCTGAGACATGATGTGAATGACATAATGTGGCATTACTAATATGGTCTTTAACAGTGGCCCTTCACCTTCAACATTATATCCTTATCTCCAGCCATCCCTTCTTTAATTAGAATGTATTTGGGTTTATTTTTTTTAAGTATATGTTTACCTTTTTCAGGTGAATATTAATCTTCAAATTAGAAAATACAAATCTGATCTGGAATTTAACCTCTACTAATTACTAGCTATTTAATCTCGGACAAGTTAAACTCTCTGTGCCTCAGTTTCTTTATCTAAAAAATTAGGGTCATTAAAATGTCTACTTCAGAGATTAATTGTAAAGGTAAAATAAAATTATAGGGGATCACAGAATGAAATGTAGAATTTGACCAAACATTCTTGCTGTATTACTAAGGTATGAAAACCTTACTGAAGGGGATGGGGAAAAATTCTGACCTAAGTATCATTGGAGAGGAGTGAAATATAAAAATAAAGGGGGAAAAAAACCCCTGCACAGAAGCACTGTAGTTTAGGTGATAAAGTATTTCCCCACAGATACAGGTTACCAATTTTAATACTGCTATACATGTATTTTGGAATTGAACAATTAAGTAAAAAGATGGCTGATATTATTTGTGGGTAGGAAGACAAAAAGATTAGAATTATCCATGGGAATTGGAGTTGGAGACAACAGCTCGAACTCATGTACAGCTTAATATAGATACAGACCGTTACCTACAGAAATAATTATAGGTATGTGTACATACAGGGGTTAGTATACACGAATCTATTTCTTTGCTCAGTTAAGAGAAGCAATGAGGCTCCAAGAGCACCAGCATATCTAGAGTCCAAATCTTAGTTTTTAGCACGATTTTCCAGTGAAAGGAACCAAGGGTCCTTGAGAAAATGCTAGATTCTAGAATGGAGCAGAAAATATACAAGATGAGCCTGGAGCATCTTGAGATGCCAAAAAGTAAAGACACTCTCAAAGACAAAAACTAACAATACTTCTTAGGTATGGCTTGCACATAGTGACTTCCTTCTAAAAAAGATAGTATGAAAAGTGGGGGAAGAGTAACAATATAGTGAAGAATCCTCACAGACATTACCTCAGCCAAGTGATCAAAGTCAATATCAATAGTGATGTCATATTGATAGTATGTGCTCTTGATATGGTGTGGTGAAATGGCACTTTACCCCTATGGTCTTCCTCTAAAACCATATGACCCCAGTCTAATCATGAGAAAAACATCAGACAAATTCTAGTTAAGAAGCATTCAATAAAATACCTGACCAGTACTCATCAAAACTGTCAAGTCATCAAATACAAGGAAAATCTGAGAAACTGTCACAGCCACAAGGAGCCTAAGAAGATACATTAACTAAGTATAATCCTGGTTGGGATCCTGTAATGGAAAAAGGATATTAGGTAAAAATTAAGCTATGGACAAAAATAGTAGAAACTTTAGCTAAAAATAATGTGTCAGTATTTGTCCATTAGATATAAAAAATGTCCATCACAGTGCAAAATTTAATAATAGGGGAAACTGGGTATGGGTATATGAAAACTTTCTACATTTTTATAACTTCTCTGTATAACCAAAACTATTCTAAAATGTATTTTATTTTAAAACAAAGTCACATATTTTAAGTATTTTTACACTGCAAATGGCTATTCAATAATATTTTCTATTAATATCACTATTATTATTTTTGTTAAATTTTAGAGGAAAGCTAAGAGAATACTAGGTAGATCAAAATAAATCAAGTCTTAAAACCAAACCTATTTTTTATAGTAATGATTCAAAACAGACTAATAAGATTCTTTTGTGAACTTTTTCTATTAATTTCAAACTTAGAAGATTAAATTAAAAGAAAAAAATTACCAGTAAACCCAGCTAGTTTACAAAGCATGCATAAGATAATGATATGAAAAACCTTAGTTTATTTTAGTTGTGAAGCTTAAATAGAAGTGTCTACTTAAAATCAATAATATAATAGAGAAGTATTTTCCCAGTAATTATATGTAGTCCTTGAAAAGAGCTTGAAAGACAATGGAAAGTCTTTCTCCTGCTCCTTAGTTTGCAAAGGCTACCATAATATATACAAGACTTTTGTTATATATATCAAATATAAAACAGAAATATGTTTTCTCATAGTTCTGGATGCTAGAAGCCCAAGATTAAGGTGTTGGCAGGGTTGATTTCTTCTGAGAATGGCCCTCTTTCCTAATGTATTCACATGGTCTTTTATCTTTGTGTGTCTGTGTTCTCATCTTTTTTTTACAAAGACACCAGTTACACTGGATTAGGACCTACCTTAATGACTTCAATTTTTACTTAATTACCTCTTTAAAGATCTTATCTTCAAATTCAATCACGTTCTAAGGTACCAGGGTTAAGGCTTCAATAGATGAATTTTGAGGGACATGATTTAGCCCATAACTTGTGATATAGAAGAGAGATCATGAGTTATAATGAAGATCAATAAAAGTGATGTGTGTAAAAAAACACCCAAAAGAAAACTGGCACAGAGTTAGTATCCAATAAAGATTGGCTAATATTTATTTCTCACTGTCTTTGTACATAGGGCTCAAGCAATCCTATCTAGGTGCTTCTGTCCCTTTCTCATCTCCACATACCTGAGGTTGAGCCCAGACCTAATGTCAAACTAAGCAGATATTATTTCTATACTCTCTTGTTTGTCCCCTTTTTCTTCTTCTTCCATATGTCCAGTGCTTCAACCTGTCCCTTCTAGGAGCATGAGGCTCTCAGGCTCTTTGGATCCTCCATATCACAAATACTGTTCTTGGGGATGAATAAAAGCCTTACTCATATGATGGGACTTACCACAGTCACATAAAACGACCACATAAAATGACCACAGGCACATAAAATTGTTATTTTTCCCAAGTGTGCTTGTCTCATAGGATAGTGATCAAAAGGTGCCACTTTAAACTTAAATCTTAGAGTAGGTCAAACAATGAGAAAGTGTTCGTGTGTTTGTGTGTGTGTGTGTGTGTGTGTGTGTGTGTGTGTGTGTGTGTGTGTGTGTGTTGGGAACAGAAGGAGATTGGGAGAGGACCATGGTTGGAAAAGTGGAAATTATCCTGAATACTCTAAAATCAGAACAAATATGTGGCCACTTGATCTACATTGAGACTAAGCTCCTGGAATCTCATTTTTCTTTGCATCCCAGCTTGATTTTCCTAAAAAAGCTATTTTCTGAGTCAGATATTCAGGTGTGAGTTTGTGTGAATTTCTCTATTCATGTATTGCTAATCCTTCAAAACTTTTAAAAACTAATAATAACACAATTATAGATGCATTTAACTTTTCCCAATGTGTGTGTGTGTGTGTGTGTGTGTGTATCTTGATTTTCTTCTCCATTAGCCATATGACAAGAGTAATATAAATAATATTCACCCATTTTATGAAAGAAAAAATGGTCCCAGGGTATCTACTTGCTTAGGGCAACATTAAAAGGGCAGAGATCCAGGTCTCCTAAATTTTATACTGTAATACCAGATATTGCTTTTTTTAAGCTAGTGTAATAAACAGAACTTTAGACTCAATAATTAGACTTTTGTCTGATTTGATTTATAAATTTTAACACTGAATTGCCAATAATTATATTTATACCAAAATTTTGTACTATTTAAATTATATTTTCAATGTTATGTGTATGCTGAGATAAATCTGTCTACTCGCTACAAAATTTTTCTAGACATGACTATGCTTATAGCTATGTAATACAATATATTTAAGTATATAAACAATTCCAATAGGTTTATTTGCTGTGCTTGTCTCTGTGACTTCTAGGGAATTCAGCATGCTGTCAAACATAAGAAACTTCCCAATTAATATAAAATATAATACAACATAAAGAACTATATAGTTTTGACCATTCAGCTAATTTCTTAGTAGTCATCTATTATAAATATATGAAGAATGAACTTCAGTCTATAAAACCAAATGGTACACTTTTTCAAAAGCAATTTATAAAGTATATCATATTCTGATTTGAAATATGATAGCTTAAAAATTTGATTTCAGATTTATTTCAGCTATAATGAAGTAGATCAACACCCTCATTGAGAACTAGAAAAAATGGATAAAACATCAAAAACAAAAGAAAAAATATGATGTTGATTATTAGCCAAGATGACCAAGATTTATCTGGCAAGGTGCCTGAAGGGACCTCAGAAAGTTGAGTTTAAATTTTGCAGCTTCTTTTGTTACTCTGGAGGCATCGCCAACTCTTGGTGTGAGTTTGGGAGGCTGAGAGTGCAGGTAGAGTGCCTGGACATATGACCTGCTAAGAGGAAAAGACACCAGTAGAACTCTGGGTAAAGTCATGATACAGGACAGAAAGAAATTTGAGATTTGAGAATTTGAAACTGCCTAGTCAAGCAAAACTTGGGGAGCTAAATCTAGATGATAAAGGAGGTACGTGGAAGTACTACTAACTTAGATTCATTTTTTTTTCTTTTTTGAGAAATTTGCTGAAATCTGAAATGCAAGGGGAAGAGAATTTAAAAAAAAACAGGCTGGCAGAAATTGCTGATAGACAGAATAAAGTTTTTCAGTCTGAATGTACTAAGGAGAACATGACTAAAGAGAAGAAGCCCTAGTAGACCCCCCAATATCATGTCTGGAATCTTTGGAGAGGATTTGGAATAATAAGAGGTAGATGTAGCCTCACAGAACTGTAACCTGGTCTCAGTCTGCTCAGTTGATATTTAGATTAAGATAATATACTCTAATTTATCTGCCTTCCAGATGGCAAAGAGATTCTCTCTGGTGTAAAATAACAGTATCCTGAGCCTCTATAACTTTATAAAATGCCCAGCATTCAATAAAAAGAAATGTTTAAGCATGCCAATAACATGACCAAGAAAGAAAAGATAAAATAAACTAATTCATAAATAGTTCCAATCAAATGAGTAATTTAAAAAATATAACTTAAAAGAGTTTTTGGGAAATAGTAAGAAGATCATTTATGTGTATGTAAAAAGATAAAAAAAAATTTCACTGAAAAGATGACACTTGAATGAATCTTGAAGAGGAAAGGAGAGAAATAGCAAAGGCTGAAATGAAGAGACATGAATGACAACTGAGCATGTGACATCCACAGGTCCAGAGCAGTCCTAGCTTAGAAACCATGGCAGAATTGTGCAGGGCCTGTTGTAAAGAATTCTGAAAGTGAGACTGATGACTTTAACTGTCTCCTTTGAGAAACCTGGAGAAAGTTTAAATAGCCTGGTGTATGATCAGATGGTTTTAGGAAGATGGTACAGGAGATAGAGCCAGAAGAGGGTATTTTAATGACAGATACACTATTAAAAGCCTTTCAGTGGATCTGTAGAAGATGAAGACTGCCTGAATTAACCAGTAGTCTTGGAAATACAGAGTTGTGAGCAATATTAGAAGGTGACATAAGCAGGACTTGGCAACAGTTTAAATGAAAGTAGACTTGACAAAGGATGATTGTGAAGTTTCATCTAGGAAGCCTGGATGGAAGTAATTGGCATAAATCAAATTAATAAATTTAGAATGGGAATAAACTTTGGGATAGGGGACAGGACAATACGTTCAACAGGGGACAGGACAGGATAAATTGCAATAATTACAGGTAATTTAAATTAGAAATATTCCAAGTTGCTTTTTACACAGTTAGAAACATAAGTCTGTATCTCAAGGGAGAGATCTGTGAATTTGAATTTGAAAGTTATTAGCATGTAGGCAGGAGTAAAGCCAGGATCTATAGGCTAGGCAAAGCAAGTGAACAATTTTTGGTCATTGTTATCATATGTATTGTTATGTCAGAGCTACAAGCAAGTTGGACTCCACTATTAGGCTCATCTTCTCATGAAGATGCAGCCACGTTGTGTGCACCACTTCAGCTATCATCTATTGCTTAACTTTCCTACCTTCAGCTTCCTAACCTCAGGTGACTACATATAATCTAATTATTATGATGATCAAAAGACAAAGAAAATGTGAAGGGCCCAGGCAATTAAAGAACTACAAAAATAAAAGGTGAGGTCATTATTTTTCTTCTCTAGTTGATGAGAGAAAGTATTGCCTAGTGGTTCAAGGCTTGCACCTGACTTTGGATTTATTTCTATCACTTAAAATTTTAATAAGTTACTTAACTTTCTTAAGTCTCACATTCATTGGGATGATTAATTTATTCCACAGAAGTGCATCAGACACTCCAGATGAGCTAGGCAGTCAACTTGGCATGAGGATTACATGCAAACAAAACAAACAAACAGAAATCCTTGCTCAGTAGAACTAACATTTATAGTATTGCATTCAACTGCATATTAAAAGGATCATATACCATGATAAAGTGGGATTCACCACTGGGATGAAAGGATGGTTCAACACATGAAAATCAAAAACTGTGATACATCACATTAATAGAATGAATGTGTTAAAGAGATTATTGCAGAGCAAGAGGAATTTATCTCTTAATATTTAGATCTAGCAGTGATGGCAGAACCCATATAGAAGCTCTCATTTCATCAGGAGATTCTAACAGCTTCCTAACATTGTTCAGCAAAACCGTAGCCAATCAGTGCAGAGAAGCTAATGCAAACACAGAGCACTTTAGGCTCTGTTGGCCCAAGCAATGGCCATCCTTTGAAATGTATAAGCAGTGCAGTCTTCTCTAAAAGGGTCTTTGGAACTAAAAACAAAGCAAAGCAAAACAAAAAACACAGAATTGCGGTTTTAGTTAAAATCTACACCATGGCTAAAGATCACTAATGACGTCATTAGCAACCTGTGGCAAAAAGAAACTCAACAGTCAATTTATGTGTTTTTCTGTTAATATTTAATATATCATTATATGACAAATGGTAAAAAATAGGAATTTTTCTTGTAATCAAATTCAATTGACTTTCAAATAGTGCAAAATTGTTCTTAAAATCAGAGATTCAGACTGAGGTGGAGGTCCCATACTTTCAACTAAGTTTCACAATGTGAAGGTTAAATAAAGAGAAATGGGGCTGTGAAGATGTTTGTGACAAGCAGCTATTACAGTGTTTAGGGCAGGGTAAGATGAGCAGGGACAGTGAGTAAAATCTCAAAGAAACAGAAAGCCATGTTTCAGCAAAATGATTTAATTATCTGACTCACCCAAAGAAACATACAAATGACAAGAATGAATAAAAGTTCATAAGAAGAACTGATGTCCAT
Organism: Macroglossus sobrinus; assembly: GCA_004027375.1. Taxonomy (NCBI): domain Eukaryota; kingdom Metazoa; phylum Chordata; class Mammalia; order Chiroptera; family Pteropodidae; genus Macroglossus; species Macroglossus sobrinus. The sequence continues at coordinate 40,407 of PVKZ01003981.1, forward strand.
TTGTCCTAAATTTAATAGTTTTTTGGTTTTATGTCCTATTCCTTCCACAATCACATGCTCATGCATAATTACTGCTCAGAAAATAGTATTGTTAGCAACCCTAGGGCACTACAAGGTCTCAAACCATCATACAATCAACTCATGGGCACAATATCACACTTTATAAGCATATGGATGCTTTTAAAAATGATTATTACACTATAAAAGAAAATAAATAGATAAGAAACAAAAGAAATAATAAAATATTCTGTTTACCAAAGTATTCAATAATGAAACCAACATATACCAACCTATAGTTGAGAATGCCACTTCATTATGATTTTAATGCACGTTTAAGTACAGATAAGAGCAATTTAGAATTTTGCCCACTAAATAAATGCCTTTTAAAACATTCATGTGAGGCTTAGATTACTTTAGAAAGATGTGTGGGTGTTCATTCAATTCTGTCACGTTCCTTAGTCCTCTAACTTTTCTCATATATTGTTCCATGCCATTAAAATAACAGTTTTTAATTACTAGTGGGATAAAAATTTGCCAATTTTTTCCACCTGTTTAAAAATTGCACTCGTGTATAAAAAAAGAATTCTTAATAATCTTTACTTTCTTTGTTACTCCTTGAGCTATTTTTGGTTTCTAATTAAAAAAAAATACATAATGCATTTGTCTGGCTCTAGGAATATGTTATTTAAGTTACAGAAGGAAGAATTGAGCTAATTACCATCACTTTAAATTCATGTAGGTAATACTGGCACAATATGGGGACCTACTGTTGCCTGGAGCTGTAAATTATACAATCCCTTAACCACCAGCATGAGCTGCCTTCTTCTCTGATTGTAAATTGGGATTATTGGATGTAACACATCTGGGAGAATGTATCTTTCCCAAAGGCGTTGGGTAAATATATACTAGTTTTATATGTAAACAGCACATCATTATAAAATGTCCTTTGGAAACTCCTAGAATTCCATGTTATTGGGGTTAGTGAAGGGGACATAGATCCTAATAATGGTAGTAATGGCAAATCCATGGACCTAACCTCTTAATCTTGACCCTATCTTTGCCTGGCTCTCAGAGCAACTTTCACCTTTTCATATCCCTGGAAGGTGCTTTCTGCAGCCAGCAGATTTCCCTGCTTCATAGTTGGCTTGGCTTCTCCACTCAAGCTACTAATCACCATGGCGTCAGCCACTTTCTGCTTTTCAGTTTATTTGATTATTTTAATTAACAATCAAATAACAATGCATGAAACTTCATTAGATTCTGGTACAAAAAAAGATCAGTTATAAAAGACATTCTCTCTGTCTCCATCTCTCGAATCTCCTTGACATCTTAAACATGTATTTCTTCTTTTTGATGCTTTCATTTCTCAAAATTTGGCCAATGGGAGCTTCTTCAAGATGGTACCTGTGTTTTTTGAAGCATTTATGTTAGTTTTGAAGCACTTCTTGCTTTTTGGCATATCAAGATGTTCCAAATTTATATTATATTTATTCTACTTCAGACATGAAATCACCCATTTCTTTAAATACATCTAGTTCCTTTAAAGAGAGAAAGATGTTAAGAAACCAATATGTTGGTGCTAGGTGTGCCCAATGCTGTTGAGGTATAATTTTAGATCTTTTTATTAGGTGGTCTAGAGTAACACACACACACACACACACACACACACACACAATGTATGTACCTTTCTTTGAGATTTTTCACTACACATGACTATTCAGGGGTGATGACAGTAGTATGGAGTCATTAATTCAACAAATATGTATCTAGAATCTGCTGTGAGTGGGTATCAGCACCAGGGACACAGCAAAGAAAACAGAAAAGTCCCTGCCTTTATGAAGCTAGGTTTTAGTACAGAAGAGGGACAACAAACTAACAAATGTAAAATGTAAATCAGGTAATTAAAGTGCTACAAAAAATAATAAAGTGAGGTAAGGGATAGAAAGTATAGATTTGTGGGGGGGGGGATGTATTTTTAGTTACATGATCAGAGAAATTAAAATTTGGTGAGAAATTTGAATAAAGTTGAGAGGCAGCCATGAGCACACCAAGGCAAAGAGACTTTCAAGCAGAAAGAACAACAAGGAGAAGACCTAGAGAGAGATACTAGCTTAGCACATTTAAGTGTTTGTGAAAAGACCAATGTGATTGGAATTGAATAAGGGGTAGTGACCAAAACTGAGGTGGAGAAAGTAGGCAAGACTGGATTGTTGAAAGATACTTTAACCCATTTAAATGGACATTTTTTTTCCCAATGTGATGGAAGCTATTTGGTAATTTTGAGCAAAAATGTGGCATAACCTGTTCTTCTGTAAGGAAACCACTCTGGTTGCTAATTGGAAAAGAGACTGTAGCCAAGGCAGGAGAGTGGCCATGTGGCTAGTATGATAGTACCGGCAAGAGACTTCAGCCAAATGCAATGGTAGCGGTGTCTTTGAAGGGAAGTGACTAGATTGAGGATGTATTTAAGAGATGGAACTTTCAGAATTTGCTAGTGGATTAGATGAAAATATGCAACAAGAGAATTAGGAATGATTTTTAGTTTTTGGCACCATTTATAAAAAAAGAAAATTCTGGGGGGAAAATTGATTGGGGGGGGCGGGTAGATATGGGACTGGGCAGTGAGAACAAACTCAGGAGCTGAGCTCTGAGGCACACCATTTTGAGGTTAAGTTAAGAAAGAAGATCCACTGAAGGTGGCAGAGGAGCAGCAGGTAAAGTGAGCAGAAACTAGAGAAGGTGCGGTGTTATAGAAGCTAAACAAGAGATTGTTTCATGTAAGAAATTGTCCCCTGTGTCAAAAGGGTAATAAGTTGAGTAATATGAGGGCTGGAAAGTGACCACTGATGGGTTAGAATTTAAATTACTGGAGACATTGATAAGGTAAATGTTTGCAGGGTTGTGGGGACAGAGGTTTGGGTAGTGTATGTCTAATGAGAAGGCAAAGAAAGTGGTGATGTGGAACAAAACAACCCAGAAGACTTCTGTTATAAAAGGAAACAGAGAAATAAATGGGAGGATCAAGTAGAGAGGGAAAAATCCTGAAGAGATTAGTGGAAGTGGGCTATGCCTCCTGCCATCATTAATAAGTGGCATGAGTCCAAGTGAAACATACACTAGGGTTGCCAGATGGTTAAACAAAAATACCTGGCACATTGTGTAAAGGTTCATTATATGCCAGTTTCACTTAATAAGCAAATTATCATAACAGCAAATGCTGAAAGTCATGAGAGTGAGCAGTAAAATTAATGTTCGTTATGTTAAAATATAATAATAAAAACTTTCTTAACTTGAAAATGTCAAGCATCAAATGTTGAGTATTTAAAAAACATTTTTTCTCAGTAGAAAGCTCCAATACCAAACAATATGGTTCAAAACTGGACAACATGCAACCCTGACATTAATTGTTTTCACCATGCCTTTCTGAGTAGTGATATGTGAAATTTAGAAGTGAATGTTCAATTGTCTGAGAAAGATGCTTCTTGACTCTGGAACTCTCATTTAAAATTCCCCTAAAGCTAGGTCTTCATACCATGTTTGACTAGATAGAAATAATAGAAGTAAAACCTTGGCATTTTTTATTACAAAAAAGATTCTGATTAATAATTTGCCCTTTCCCTTTTCTGCTCCTTCTTCCTCTTTTTCTTCTCCCCTTTTTCAGTTTTGAGAGAGATGAGATAAGAACCACAAGGCCAGGTTACAAGAAGATGCCATTTCCAGAACCTTCTTAATTTCCCTCAGTCTCCTACACACATGCCTTTCCTTCTCTTTCTCATTTTGCTTTTCCTTTACCGCTTTCTTCCAATCAGCTATTTTACTTCTTTTTATTGATTACATTCCTATTCATCACTGTTTTCATCCTTTTTACAAAACCTTTCCTAATGTATTGCTACTCATTGTTCCACTTATCATTTTCAGTTGACTCTTCACCTTCTTTCCAGCTCCTCACTCTGTTTTAATTGCCCTTTCCTCCTATTTAAGCTTGTGAGCTAAAGAATTCAAATGTGGGATGCTAATCTGGTCCTTGCGACCAGACGTCTATGGAAACTCTCTTAAGCTCATTTTCTTCATGCATAAAATAAGCATCATGGTAGTATATGCTAGCAAAAGATTTGTGTGAGATTTAAATGAAACAAAGAATATAATGTGCATAGCAGTGTCCAACATGTGTCTAATCCAGTGATTGCTCTTTTTATTCCTATTTCATTTTTTTATTATCTCAGTTATCATGAAATAAATAATATTGAAGAAACATATTAAAAATAATTTTTCAGAGATTAGTTTCATATTATTTGAAGCCTTAATTAATGCTATATATATCAGAGTCAGGATCTAAGTAAAAACACATAGCTAATTCAAATAGATAATTTGAAGAGAATTTAATAAATAATTACTTATAGTAATGATCAGGGTATAGTGAACCAAGACGTAATACAGTACCCTCCAGCTAGCAATGCTGGAGAGCCATTACCCAAGACTCTGAACAAGAAAGGGAAGGGAGAAGGGAGAAAGGTAGCTAGGGCAATGGGGAGGGTTGCAAGACAGGAGTCATGGCTATAAGTAGACCTTGCACAACAGGAAGGAAGGTACAAAGGAATAAGTTATACAAATTCTCTATCCCCCTGCCCTCTTGACAATACTCCCTACTGGCCAAACCTAACATAGATGTCAGCTTCATTCAACAGATATCAGATGAGAAAAGGTGAAGGATGGTTCTAGAGCAGCAGAAGTCCTAATTTGGTGGTGATACTTTCATGTGTGGCTAAGGCTGTTAGTCTAAATTCACCAGTAATCATGTTGTACAGGCCCAGTTGTAATTGATACTATTTCTATGTGTAATTAAATGGCTTAATAAAAGTCTAGATAGTCTAGGTTCCTTGCCATCTTAGCGATTATCTCCATCTTTAATTCTGAATGAGATATTTTACAATGAATTATTTTAGGCACTCTCTACAAACCATAACTACATTTATGACATCAGGTTACAGCTGTAATTGCCATTATATTTACATTTTTATTATAATGACTATGCAATAAGTGTGCCATAATTAGATGATGATACTGTAACTGACAACCCATAGCACTTAATTCATAAAGAAGATTAGAATCAAAATATCATGTGTATTTACTCTCAAGTTTATACCTACAAGCTCTGCCAACTTGTTTTAATTAGCTCCTCTGAAACACTGTGGGCTCTAGATCATAATTACCTAACTGAAGCAATAGTGGTTTGAGGGATAAATCTATGAGTTAAATGTATATACTCATATAAGTGTATGTACTTGTCAAGATTTAAATATTTAGTGGCTACACAGAACCAATTGAGAAAAAGGTATTTGTCTTCCTTTAAAGGAAAACTATTTTCCACCTTTCTGATCCTTAATTATATAATTTGCCACATTTCCTACTTGCCTTAGCTGAAAGAAAGCTAAAGTCCCAAGATTTTTCTTGCTCATATATAGCTACTATTTAATACCTACAATCAAGATACATAATTTTCTTTGCTAATCTACTTCATTTTTCCACATTATACTCCAATTTTAATATTCTTATTTTGCATTCTTTTAAAGAAACCTGAAGTTTAAGGATTTGGAGCAAATATGTAATATACAAAATAATTTTTAACATTTGTAAATTTTACATCAGGCATATTTTTGAAAACTGTGTGAATTATTTTCTGATAAACAAAAGTCCTAAAATTATGTAGCTCCTTTCTTCATGCAAGATTAATTTGTTTATTAAATTATATCAAAATTGGTGCATTTAATATCTATTGCTTTTCTATTGAACTGAATTCAACCATAAACTCATTTTTATGGTTGCACAATAATAACAATAAAAATATATAGGAATAAGCATATAAATTAGAAAGCCTTTAAAAAAAATTCTCAAATAGCTCTGTGTAGAACTTGATCATTTCTCCCAGATGCTCTCATCAAAAAGATCAAAATGTTTATGTTGCCAGAGTCACTACAAGGGGAGATAAAGCTCTCAGAAGAGAGTTTCTCACTCATGCAACATTAGATACTTTGAGAACAAATTTCGTTTGTCACAGTTCTTTCCTATTGGCAGCAAACAATATGAAACTTGTCCATCATATTAATAATCAAAAGAAATGTTGATACATTTAGTGCAGTTTAGGCTAGAAAGTAATTTGAAGTGCAAAGCTTTTATGAGTCAGCCAGATGTTCCATGAGTTGTTCCAGACAAGTTAGTACTGTGAAATTAGCTTTCTTTCTTGATGGAAAGTGAGAAAGTATTGAATTTGAGTCTGTCTAGATACATCCATCTACCTTTTGATATAACTCATATGCATGAGCCTCTCCTAACAATTTGCTTTAATGTGGAAGGATGAAATGCTAGACACTGAAATATTATCAATGGCCACAGTAATTCTCAGAAAGAGAAGCTTTTAAAAACAACTGCAGGTAAAGCCTCCAGGAAAAGTGGAAACCAATCTCATACTTAACTGCCCAATAAAATGTACCCTACATCACCAGGATCTTTCACTTACTGAGTACTTAACCAATTTTTTGGCAGTGCAGATAGCTAAATGTTTTGAGGGCATTGACTGCTTTTAGCATTAGGCCATATAATCCTGATTTTGAAGACTTTCTACAAACACTCCCTAAATGAGAGAGGGATTGAGGATTAAAGGTTTACACCAGTAGATGGATTAAACTAAGATATAAAATATGCATTAGACTGCACTCCACTGTTTTGTTCCAAAATAAGTTGATTATTTTAGGCTTCTTGTGTTAGGATATTTTTTAGACTTTCAGGGTTGTGGATTAGTGGCTTTGACACAGAAAACACATTATATGATGAAAAAAAGAAGCCCTTTCTTGCTTGCTGAAATATAAGATAGAAAAAAACCTATGTTTCCATTTTTAAAATGTTTTTCTCATGACATTTGTTGATAGCAAGTTTGCTTAAAAAGTAGTGAGATAATTTCTAGTAGGTAATAGAAGCTTAAGATACAATCATGGGTCTGCCTGTCAGGGTGTGTCTGGCTAGTAATGTCCAGCTTTTGACAAATTAGATGAAATTGTTGACTCGCAGCCTTCTTCCCATACTAATGATTAACTTATTCCCATAGAAAGAAAAGTAGAAAGAAGAATTCTGTGGGGTTGACTCCAGCCTGCCTGATTTGCCCTATTGATTTTGGGAGGTTAAATATTTTTAAGATTTGTGGGTCTGTTTGACATCTTCATTACAGTTTGCTTAAATGTAATTTCTGTGGTCTTCACCAGAGCTATCAATTGAGTCTGAGGCTATATTTGGATATGACTACAGGGAACATTGTTTCAAATATGTTATTATAGGAATTACTGGAAAGAATATTTGAAATCAGAAATACCTTGGAGAAGCCCTTAATTCGACTGATTTTGTGTTTTCTGACCATAGTACACAATTTATAATACTGGTTTCCAATTCTTGCCTTGTTTCACACATGTCTGTTCAATGTCTCATGCTTTCATTCTCTTTTTTTTAATGTAAAATTTTTTACTTAGTTATATATTGAAAATAAATATATTTATGCTGTATAGTGCTTAGTTCTAATTTCCAAAAATAAACAAACAAAAAAAAAAACAGAAACAACAAAACAGACATCTTAAAACAATCAGTATAATGATGTGAGAATAGTAGCTCAAGAGCTAATATTTTAAGCTCTTGTTTGGAACAGGCAATATATTAAATGCTACGCAAGTGTTAAGTCATTTAATCTTCACAGTGCTATGATGTATGCATTATTATTATTCTAATTTTATAAATGAGAAAACAAAGGCAAAAAGAGGTACTATAACTTATTCAAGGTCACACATTTAATACAGGGCAGAACCAGGACCCAGATCAAGGATATTTGAGTCTAATCTAGATATTTTCAAATACAGTACACACTGGTCTGGGAATACTAATCAATAAATTTCAAAGTTATGGAGGAAACTTTTTCTGGTAAAAACTTATTGGCTTGGTTATCACATGACTGACCTAAGTTTGTTTCCTGAGCATGTCTGTTGAGCTCTGGTAAAAGGGAAACGTCACAATTCTTATAATTCAAGAAGACCCAGGCATGTAAAGTAGTATTATTACTATTAGAAGGGAGGCATATTGCCCATGAGCTGCTATCTCTGTTCTACCTCCATGATTATGTTTTTAGAATCTTGGAAGAGAGAAAGATGTAAGTCAAACTGAAGAAGTTAGAATTTGTAACATCTGGACACACACAAAAAATGTGGCTTTATTGTCTTTCAAAGTGCAATTCAAAGGCAGAGACAAGTTCTTCCACTTGAACTGGAGCAACCAAGCTTAGCTTTGACACTGAGGTGCTCCCGGCTATAGATGTGGTGATTGGCAAGGCAGTGACAGTCCTGGGGGGTACAAACAGCCTTCTGCATGAACTCACGCAATACTCCTTTTTGGGGCCTCCTACACAGAGATATGCATTAGAAGTTGGTGGTAAGTCTGAATGGAATTTGGATAACTACAAATTGGAGTGAAGATACAGAAATAAAGTGTGCTCTGTGCTCAGAACATAAGCCTTGGGCATGTATGTATATTAGCTGTGTGATGGGAAAGCTATTATAAAATTCAAATCTTAATATAAAAAACTCATTCATTTAATTTTTTTAAAAAAATATAATTCCTATTAATTTATGTATTCTGTTTCTATGTTATCATTCAAGAACACTGTGAAAACTTAACAATGAGCATGCAGCTAAAAACAGGAGAAAATGTAAAGTAGAAAAATAGTTCATGTGTAACCAAAGGACAGTTATACAGTCAGACATTAAAAGGGGCATTAAATAGACAGAGAATATAGGTGGCAGTATCAGCAGAGACAAACAGGAGTCCTGGCTCATTCCTGCCCTGGAGTCCCAAATCCTTCCAGCTTGCAAAGCTCTCTTAAAACTTGCAAATGAATTACCATCCTTGTAGAGAGAAAGAAATCCTTAAGGAGAGAAGTGCTTAAATTTTCAGTTTCCTTTGGCCCTGGGAGTTGAGTGCTGACTAAACCTCCAGACTGCTTATAAAAGTGAAAACATCACTTTTTATTTCAAATAACAGATTAGGTGAAACTGTTCCACAATTTGCAACATTTTCAACATCTTACTCTCAATAGCCATCATGACCTTTTCTTATTAAGTTATGTACAGACCATATTCATTAATCATTTTTCTTCATAAGGTTGAATTCATTAGATTTTAAAGCTGATATAGAGTCATAGCTGAATGTCATAATTAGTTGCTTAAAAGGGTGTGTGGGTTCGTGATTAGAACCTCATTAGCACCTCCATTTCTTCTAAAATGTTAGCAGGTTATTGACTCAGCAAAAGAAAGATCACTCTTGTTCTGGAGAAACTAACCCATAATAATAAATTTTATTTTTATTTTCCTTTGAAATTTTATGTTGTCTTTCTGAACACAAATTATTGAGCTAGAGATCAAGAGTATCTTTCTCGATGTGTAAACCAAAAGAATATAGGAAAGAGTGCTATGTCCCTAGATCCAGTCAACAGACATTTATTGTGTCCTCCTTCCTGCCTATCTGTGTGCCTATTGCGAATAATACAAGATATTTCTATCACAGAAAATATCTGCAAGGAGCAGAAACCTGTCTTTAAGATGCTATTGAAATGCTAATATCCAGGAAGTAGTTAGATAACAGCAAATGATGTAGACTGGATTAATCGTTATCACCCAACAACTCTGAGGAAGGCAGGCAGAGGACAGGCACCTTAGAGAAGCCTTGTTGTCATAAGGTATTAAAGTAAATCACTTAGAATGGCTGTTAACACTGTCATGCTGCATAATAAAGACATTCTGAAGAGATAAAATAATGACTAAAGACCAATGTTCTATATAGTAGTCATTTAATAGATATTTTTTAATTGCATATGATGGAGCAATGGGATAAATAGATTGACCAGGGCTGCAAGGTCAGAGAGAGGCAGGGGTTATTGAAGGTCTTAGAAGTTAAGATAAAGGTTATAGATTTGCCTTTTTAAAAAAATGAGACTATAAAATGTTTCTAATAAAGAAGTGATAAAGTAAAAGCATGATTTTAAGACAATTTTTCAAGCAGAACTTAGATATTTGGAAGTATATCACGTAAGTGTTCTCATCAATCTGCACAATCTCCCTTGAGATCTGTGAGCAGTTATTATTATTGTAAACTTTTACAAGAAAACTGAAGGCTCAGAGGAATGAAGTTCTTTACTCTTATGGAAAACCTATTAAGTGACCTAAATCCACGTCTTTTAGTGTCCCATCTTCTATAATTCATCATGATGCATCACAGAAAATAGAAAAGATTGCAGAGGCAGCATTCAAGATTTCACAAGTATTTGATGGTCCAATAGCAATATTTTTATTCCACTGAAATTTAAAAATTCATCATCATGGCAATATAATTTTTATTCTATAGTGTTCTATATTATTCATTGAACAGGCAGATAGAATCCTTCCTCTCTTCAATTTCTGCAATTCTGAAATTCACCGAGGCTTTTACAAAGTACTTCTGTCAATTGATTTAGCTTTTAGCCAGATCTCTCTCATTCAAACCCTCCAGGATCTGTACCATCAATCCACATTCTCTTATAATGGTTTATAACATAAATGGGTTCATTTTAGAACTCTAGGAGAAAGTGCATGTATGTATGATGACAACAATGCTTGACATTCATTAAGGACTTTCTATATATCAGGCACAAAGTTCTCTTGATACGTGAAAGCAATTAAAAACTTGCAACAAACTTATAAGGTAAGTACTCTTATTGTCCATACTTCACAGATGGGGAAACCAAGACGCAGAGAATGGCTACAAAATTCACCCAAGGCCAAGCAGTGAGTAGGTAGCAGATGTAGGCTGAAGCCTGGTACAGGTAGTCCCCTAGGATCACCATCGTACACGCACTGTGGCCCATAGGAAGAAGGTGAGACCTCTGACAGAAACCAGGTATATATGTCTCTGTGCATGTGTGTGTGTTTGAGAGCAGAGAAGTTGAGAAAAACATGATGTCTGCCAGGAAGTTTGGCTCTTGAGCTAATCTCTTCAGACTTGCATCTGAGCCATCTTAAAAAAAAAAAAAAAAAGAGTTAAGAAGATAAATTGAAATTGCAGTATTCACACTGAAATCTCTGTGAGACTTTGAGACTGTACACAGCTTTCCTCTTGATTGTTCCTCGTGATTGTATGGTGCAAATGTGTGTTTTCATGTTAGAAGGGAGGCATACTCCCATGGCCACTGGCTGCTGAGTTTTGGCAGAGTCCCAAGGTCAGAAGCCCCACAGAAAGAGGCAGGGAGAGAGAGGAGTGAGCACCCGCTCTGCAAGGCTGTGAGGAGACATCATCCAAGTTTTTTTCAAAGGGACAGGATAAGAAATAGTGGATATTACATGTTTCCAGAGGACACTTGTTTGGACCCTTCTTGGGAAGTTCCAAATATATTTGGTAAGATTTAAGATAACAAAACAGTAGTACACTATAGTTACTGCCAGGCTGGAAAAAAGAGACAGCAGTTGTTATATATACTTCAATCAATATTGTCACACCATCCTCAAGGTATCCACTGTGTGATCCCCTTTGTGCCTTTAAAGAAAACCAAGGAAATTACTGCCTCATTCACTCTCCAATCCAGTGTTAAAGGCTGCAAACACAAAAATAAATCTTTAGTCATAAGGTTAGAGGTAGTTGATAAAGCTTAGGGTCTCTAAATTAACATAGAAAATAAAAAAATGTCACTATCCAAAGTCTTTTCTCAGCATAGAAATTACCTGTTAAATAAGCAAGCATTGTCTGTTGAACTTGATGGGAAAGCCATTTCTTTTTTTCCTTCTGACAAAGTTTTAATAAATTCCTATAAAGGGGATTTATTTATCTTTTAGTAATTCTAGGTAAACCAGAAGCTTAATGAATCAGATAGGAATAACTTTTTAGGTATCTATTTTTTTAGGAGTTTGTCTTAGTTATTTTTATGAGAGAATGAAAAAGAACAGTGTTTTGAGAGTAAGATTCTAATAAATGAAAAGAGACGTGTGACTCTTTTGAAATTCACAGTCTAGTTGGAGAGAGATTAAACTACTCTGGCAGAAAGTCAGGTTTGTCCAAGACTAATCCTCTGCCTCTAACATCTCAGTTAATCTCCCCTCAGTTCTAATCAGGGAGATGAGACAAAAGAAATATATGTGGAGACACAGAAACAAGCATAACTTCAGTGATTCCAATGTCTGGGTTCATGTCTACAGGAAAAGAAACGTGACAGCTGTGCACGTCCTGGAACCACCTGTTCTTGCTCTCGCTGGAGAGTGGAGAGTGTCAGCAGAGTCTCCTGAGGGCCAGAGGACACAGAAAGGGAAGCACATGGCGGTGACAAGCCTAGATAAGATAGGGGAGCTAGCAGTTGCTTGTCTAATATGACTGGAGGAATACCCTGTAACTGACAAAAATAGTCCTCCAATCAACTTGTCTCAGCACCTGAACTTTTCTCTTCATGCATGTTGGTCTGGAAGGTACTGCAAGCCAAGTTACTAATATGTATACCTGAGGCTTAAATCAGCCTTTCAGCTTTTAACAGAGTGAACACACATCCTCATTTACTTAGAACAGCCCAAGATTTTATCTATCATCCCTGCCTACTTTGAACAGTACCCCTTTTTGCTCTCAAACTATTTCAATTGGTGATATATTTTGCACGGCCAGCCTAATTTCTAATTGCCTGAAAGAGACCTGATAGAGCAGAGTAAGACAAGAACATGCTAGCAATAGTGAAGGGAATAAGCTAAATGTCTATTGAAAGAGAAGGTTACTTATGCAGACATAGACTCCACCCAAAGGAATTAGGTAGGGGAAAAAAAGATGAAGAAACCGAAAACTAACTCTTATAAGCCTTAGAGCTTTTCTCAAATGAAACTGGAACAGATTCAGACAAATTTAAAAACCAATGAATTCGTTGTTATAACCAACGTTATATTAAGTAATCTCCAGGACTGTGTTGATGTGTTCTGATTTAATTGTTTCCACCAATCTTTAACATTCTCATGTTCTATATAATACTTTGATTTTGAGGAACTAAAATGAACTTTTCTTTTAAAATATTTGGAGAGTTTTACAAAAGTCTACAAAATAGTAGAAGACAAGAGAGGCTAAGGTGTTATAAAACCATATAAGATTAAAAAGGATTTAAATTTTTTTCTATTTTTATAGTTTACATACAATATTATCTTAATTTCAGGTGTACAAAATGGTGATTAGATTCTTACATAACTTGCAAAGTGATCTTCCCAAGAAGTCTGGAATCCACCAACACCATGTATAGTTGTTATAGTGTTATCGGCTATATTTCCTCTACTGCATTTTACATCCCCATGTCTATTTTGTAACTACCAATTTGTACTTCACAATCCCTTTACTATTTTCACTCATCCCCCAGTTCTCCTCTCATCTGGCAACCATCACTTGTTCAATGTATCTACGAGTTTGTTTCTGTTTTTGTTAACAAGGGTGTTCACTGTGGCTATGGTGGTAGCTAGAGACAGACTGTGTGCCTAAGTACAGGATTTCAGGCAGGCAAAGTTTGTTTGTGCATCACAGAGTACACACCTAGAAGAGCCTAACAGATTAGCTGTGCACATTTCAGGTTCTGAAAAATAGAGTGCTGAGGGAAAAATTTAGAATAATTTATTTAATATCAATTTGCTAGTCACATAAATTTAAGATTTATATGCATAAAACAATTATACATAATTTATAAGAATGATACAAAACAATATAAAACAAATTAGACATTTTAGAATAGTTTTTGTGGTAGGTACGTACAGAGTGGATTATGACAAAATGAATAATAAATAAATGAATAAAATGTGGGCCTGAAGTGTGGTGAGGAGGGTGATAAATAAAAATAAGGGACGACAATCTCTTGGAATTTACACATTGTTAATCAATTTTGCAATCTTGAGCAGAGAAGTCATGTCAGATCCAAAGTATTTTAATGGCTATTTGTCTCTGTGTCCCTCAATAAAATTAAAGTGAATACTTACTACTGTAAATATTGAACACAGCTAAAAAGTTTAGAACATTGTTTTTTAAAGATTTTTCAACACAATCATTAAAAACAAATTGAGCATTAAATACAGCTTGTTAAATTGTACAGGAAAACATTTGTAGGTGTAGTTTCTAATGAGATTCTGTCCCGTCTATGTGAACTTAATAAACTTTAAATGAAAAACTGGAGGAAGGAAAAAAAGATGTAGATTAATACCAAGAGAAAGTACTCGTAGTGTTAAAAGGCAAAGGAACAGCACCAAGAAACAACTGACAGTAGAGATGACAAAAACACAATAACTGAGAGCACTACACCATTGGGCAGCTGAGCATGGACAGCTGTTCCATGCTTAGGGCCACTGCAGTGTCCCTTCCAAATGCATGTCCTCTGGTAAATAGCGATTCACTTCCATACACAAAAGACATAGGGTTGAAAAGGGAGAGAGGACATATAGTATAGGGCCTAGAGGAGTGAGGTTTTTTCACTGCTTTGGGTATAATGTTAAGAAGTTTGGCCTTAGACTTGCATGGGGAAGATGATGGACCCAAGAAAAGAAATGTCAATGGCTTGGAGACAAAAGTCAGCAAGGTCTTGAAGGTGTTGGGACAAACAATAAAACATTCCATTCATACATTAAGTAAAATAAACCCAAATAATCATCTCAGTGAAATTTTGAGATAGAAAATTTAGTGAATAATATGTAATGCATCTAATGTTACATATCAGCATTATAATTTCAGATATACAAAGTGCTAACAATTAGCCTTTTTATTTAGTGTTTTACAAGTATATTAATGAATATCAAACTATTTTTAAAGGGCTTTATAGTTTCTCTCATATTTTAAAATAACGTAAACAGGGTTTATGTTAAATACCTTATAAAATCTATAAGCTCTTGAAACTTGGATTCTTTTACTAAAGAATTTTCAGGCACATAACACTTTTAGTTGAAGAAGAAATGTTGTTCCATGACTCTTATTCATAATAATAATAGGGTTTCAGAATATCACACACACACACACACACACACACACACACACACACACACACACACACACGTGATTATATACAGTGTATTTTGTCTGGAGAAGAGTTGTATACCAAATTCAAGAGATATTCTTATAAAATTTGATAATAGTTTTAGGATTATGAAGGGATAATTGTAGATTATATAGGAAATTCACCCATTCAGAAGAATACATTACATATCCTTCCAGATAACACAGGATTTACAGATTTGGGCTGCCTGGTTTTATAACTACCATTTTATTGCACAGGAAAAGATAGCATACTGCCAATGTCAGACATTTTATTAGGCACTTCTATAAATGCTTCCTATTTAATCCTCATAGAAAATCTTATGAGATAGGAATTTTGAATCGCAGATTTACAAAGTTAAACTAAAACTTAGATTAGTTAAAAATTAAGAATATCTTATGGGAGCTCCAGAATTTTCCTGTAGGATAGTTTTAGAGCAGTGAGCTGCTTGAAGATAAAGTTAAGGACTTACAGAATGTCCTGTTTACGTAGAAAACAGCCCCCAAGCTAGACCATCCGTTCCCTTGGAAGAGGGGCTAAGGAAGAGATGTAAGATCTTTTCCAATGACTCCTGGTCACTGTCACTGCCCCGCATTTACAAAATTTTGAATCTGCTTGACTAAAATTAAAAAATCTGAATCTGAATCTAAAGTACATTCATTTTCTAGAGAAGAAATCTGTTACTAAGACCAAAGAAGAAGGAGCCATTTCACATTTTCATGTAAAATTTGCTGGAGTAGGCCGGCTAAGATCAAACAGTTCCCGAGAGGGGGAGTGGAGAGTGAGAAAGAGAGAGAGAGAGAGAGAGAGAGAGAGAGAGAGAGAGAGAGAGAGAGAGAGAGACAGAAGATAGAGTCGGGAGGGCTAACAGTGAATACTGCGGCCCGAGTTCATTCAGCACAGCATATATATACCCTCAGAAAACATATATGCAAATGATCGCTGACCTTTAGTAAATTCTCTCAAAACATCCTTGTTCTTGTTTTTGTTTCTTATTCCCTGGGGCAAGAAACATTCAACATTAAGCCATACTTCCTCCTTTACTAACGAGCTATCCATTAAGCCAAACTTCCTCCTTCAGTAAATGAGCTCACCTGCTCTGCAAACTTCTAGCTTGCAGGCAACTCCAACCCTGTCTGCAGGGCATTCATCAAGAATGGCTCCCAACAAAAATTCATCTGCAAATTTTATAATGGCTCTTTTTAAAAATGAAGATAATAAAAAGCACTTACAGCTAACACTAATTGTGTCAGTGCCATTATTTTGGGACAATATGAAGTTGAGATACTACAGCTAGCATAAGAATTTGCAGTATATGGCCTCTCCCTTCATCTTTCCCAGACAGATATTGTCAAAAAACTATGTACAGGCTCTGGTGCACTTTCAGATTTCCATTCCATTTACTTACCACATTTAGACTTTTGTCATCAAGGTTAGTGCATTGATGAATGACTCAAAGATTACAATGAAAGTTGTAGGCAAGAGAAAGAGGAAGTGGCGGTTGTGATGGGTGGCAGCGTCCCAGCCAGCATGGAGAACTTCACAAAAGGTAATACACTCACCTGATGAAGATCAATGAGGCAGATCTCATGGCCATCAATATCCACTGGCAGCTCATCTTGGATGGAGAGATAGATAGCTCTGGCTATTTATTTATTTGAGAAATGTTACACAGCTTGACGTATTATCTGTTTCTCTTTCTCTCCAGAGGATGAGTAACACCACAATTAGGAAAAATCAGTGTTAAGGACAAGCAGTACAAAAATCCAGTTTTCTTCGTCCCTTTGGCAATCCTTCTTGTTCTCTCCTCATTTATTTTACCTATGTCCTATAAACAAAAGACCTAATTTTCCAACAAAGCTATCCTGACAGTCCATTTAGTAGTGAATGTTATATCGAGTCTTAGTAGATTGATACTGGGTAGACTGCTGTATTTAATATTTTATGAAGACTCAAGATAATACATGCTCTCAAAAATGAGTACGAGTCAACCAAAATACAACTAAATGTTAGATATCGTCTTTTAATTTATAGTCTTCCTGTGTTTTTGATAGATTCAATTATTTTTATTATCCACATTCTTACTCTCAGATGTTTAAATATTATAATTTCCATTTTAAAGTTGTCAAATCAATTTAACTTTTTAACTGATTTCATTACTGTGCTCAACTTGGTCTCACATACAGTACAGGTTTGCCCAAATAAGAAATAGAAATAAACTCAAGGGTTAGCAGGTAATAAAGGGGAGAGTAACAATAAAACAAACAAAACAAAATAAAACCTTCAAAAGACAACAAAACAACAGAGATCAGTAAGAAGGAAGAGTGTGATGGCACGATGGTGGACAAGCAGGACTGGCTATGTTGTCTGTGGAGCACCATGCAAAATAAAAATTAGGGTCCCTTATTCAAAAATTAAGAATTTCAAGGTGGTAGAGTGTTAAGTCAAGCATAAGGCCTTTCTAGGGTCAGACTCCTGTGGAACTGCATAGATTGCATGCCCATGAAGCCATATTTGTGAGGAATAGATTAGAAATGAGTGTACAACCTAATCTCCTCAGCTCTCAGACCAACATAGAAACATTTACTTCTTGTGAGGTTTAATTTTATGTGTCAACTTGACTGACCACAGAGTACCTAGATTAAACATTATCTGTATATGGGGGCGGGGGGGGGCGGTGGGTGCGGGTGTGGGTGTAGTTGTGTGTGTGTGAGGATGTCTCCTGATGGCATTATCTGAATCTGTGAAACCCATTGATTGCTCTTCCCAAAGTGGATAGGCATCATTCAGTTCACTGAGGGCCTGAATAGAATCAAGTTAGATAAAGGAAGAATTAATCCCTTTTTTCCTGCCTTAGCGCTTAAGGTAGGACTTGTCATTTCATCTTCTCTAGCCCTCAGACTGGAATTGACACCATTAGTTCTCCTAGTTTTCTGGTCTTCAGAATTAGACTGATTTATACCACTGTGTCTCCTATGTGCTGATGGCAGATCGTGAGACTTCGTGGCCTCTATAATTAGGTGAGCCAGCTCTTCATAGTAAATCCCCTACTGGTTCTGTTTCTCTGGAGAATTGTAACTACTACACCTCCTCAACAGGGCTATCTTGTTTAGGCATTAAACACAGAAGCACATGTTTTCTAGGAAATCCATTTTGCTTTCATGGCTGAGACAAAAGTCTTACTCCTAGTACCTAGACCCCCTTTGGGTCAAACTTTCTGATGAATTTCAGCCCACTCTATATATACCTCATCTGAAATTCCCAAAACTCCTAAATTTAGGAGTTGATCATTGCTTTCTTATGACTTCCCAAGGTTGTTTCTTTTTGTTTGTTTGTTTGTGTTTTGTTTTGTTTTGTTTTTTGTTTTTACCTCCTATAGCCTAAAGTGGCGAAAAAAGAGGGGGTGGAGAGAGTTATTTTCTAAGAGACTTTTTCAATCTTTGGGTCCACCATAAAAGATGAGCATATACTATTGTTTTATATTATAATTAAATATTGTTCATGCTGCATCATGATCATCTGTGGTCTCCATATTTATCTTGACTCAGTGTTTAAAGCAGTCTTCACTGAGAACAAAAGTGTATTCAAATTCTAGTTCTGAAAAATTGGAGCAAATAGAATCTCTTTTGCAGTCATAAATGTCATCTCCTTTCCATGTCAGTGACCCCAGGGCTCTTTTGGCATTCCCTAACTGGAGTATCGTCTCATTTCTGCTGTGATTTTCCAGTTGTGCATTGCTTAAATTCAAGCTTTCTAATTACAACCTCATCTTCCTCTGCAGACAAGGCCCTTCCAAGAACACTTCTCTGGAGCAGATTCTCCAAAGTGAGCCTTCAAAGAACAGAAAGAAAGCATAACTTCCATTTATATTTATTTTTAAATTTGATCTCTTTAAAAATGTTCAGTCTTTGTGCTTTTTAAAAAATAATGTATATATGATGTTTTCTTTGAAGATGTAGCATAAAATATTTATATAATTATATAAAAATAAATGCATTCATATTGAGGAAGGTGCTGAATTTATTTATCTTTGGATAGGGGTACACAGTTAAAATATATTGGTATATTGGAACAATTAAGTCCTAAGTGCTAAGTCCTTGCCAAGACTTTGGAGCTCAACCTTGTCCTCTGGCAACCTATAGGTTGACAGAGGCCCTGTTTCCAATATAATGGACCACCCAGCACTATGATTATTTAATGTGGAAAGACCTTGCTTCTCTGCTCCAACCTTCAGCTATGCTCTAGTGAATGTTAGCATCAGCCCAACTGAAACCAAAGTTTCTATGTCTCTTTGCAATTAATTCTCATTCTCAGCCCCCAACAGCAAAGCATTTCACTCACCATTAGATCTCTTAGTTGCTCTTCTCTGCAAATCCAGGTTGCTGGGGCCCCAGTTTTAATAGACAAATCTTTATAAATTGTTACAGTACTATGTTTCATAGGCTGCTGGATGTGTGTGTGTAGAAGAAGGTGGAGAGAATTGCAATTAAGGCAAGAAGTTAAGAGAATGGATTTGGGGTAGGAGGAGGGTGTAGCCACACTTTTCTACTTATTTCTACTTTATAATTTACTGAGAAACTCTCATACACTTCCCTGTTAGCACCTGTATTTATGCCTCTAACACTCATCTCTTCCACTTGGGAGTCACACCTTACCTGCTATGAAGGAGGTTATGGAATGCTTGAGGCATGGTAAGCTCTACTACTGAAGCTATGTGACAGTTAGCCCTGGCTTCATTTCAGGTTCTTAAAGAAAGGAGAAAATTAATCCCATCATCAACCATTTTATATTTTGAAACTGATTCAGAAGCATATTTTACTTACTTATATGTCTGTATGGGAAATGTTAAAGAAATGAATACTAAATTGTGTTGTCAACAAGTATCATACGTATGCTTACTGTGCGATACAACAAATCTTGCCAGATTATATAATTCTCTACAATTCATTTTCAAGATATAAAATTTAAAATAAACTGTAATTAAGTGGCAACAAGTTTATCATTTCTAAAACTGCACCAAGATGAGGGCAAATTTTGCTTAAATTTTGGCAAAGAATTCAAAATATTGTTTTGCTTCACACTTAATTTTCAGGTTTAATCAGTTGTTGGAGCCAAGTAAAAGAAAAAGTATATTGGCAGCAACAATAGGTAAGTCTGAAGAATAATACACTGAAAAGGGGGGTGGTACTGTCCTGGCCTAGGTATGCCATCTTGGTATCATAATAGTTTTTATATCTAGAAAGGACCCGATGTTAGAGAATAGAGCAGATATCTCCTTATGCTGTGGATTTTTCATCAGTCCCAATTTCCCCATCTATATAGTTTAAGGGATGCTTTCTAACATGAAATTTATTGTTGATTATCCTTGGAAAAAAATGACTGGGTAATGAAAATTTCAAATGATCTAAATGGGTCATTTTTAGACTTGTATTTAAACTACGTTAGCAGAATTGAAAGTTAAAAAATTATGAAATTTCACTTTGCCTTCCATGACAAAACCTTAAGGGCCAGATCAGAGCTACAGAGGATAGAACTGCAGTGGATGTCAAGAAGTCATTAAGCTGGGCAGTTCACTTGTGCCCAGGGCACCATGCTCAGCATGCTTATTCCTTTTATCTCAAGTAAATCCTGTTGAGCTTACGAGTAAAGCATTCTTATATGAGGACATAGAGGCACAATGCTTTAAGTAATTTACCCAAGACCAAGTATTCAATAAATTGTGATGATTTAAATCTACCATCATAACTCACACAATTTTTGCTGCTGAAATATTCATGTTGTTAAACAAAACTAGAACTGGAGAAGGACCCAAATCAATAAGCAATTGGCACACTGAAGTAAAAATGGGCTCACCTAAGCCAAAGAGTACATTGAAAGGATTCATCTCCTTTAGAAATAAGAAAGGAATAGGTTTAAAGAAATCCAAAATACATCCCAATATTACTGGCCCCTGGTTAAGATAGCAAAGAACAGAACTAACAGTACATAATGGACACATAAAAGACAAGAAGATGGCCCAGGTAGAATATATGATGAACATTTGTCTGTGTAATATTCAGAATAACTTGTTTTATCTTCTTAACTCACTAATAAAAATGGAAGTAGAACAGTCCTCAAAAGAGAAAAAAATTCCAGGTAAAACTATTTGAAATTGAAAAACAGTATATTTATAATATCTATACTATACTATGATTCTTTGAAATGCATACATGTGGTACTGGTGGAGCATGAAAACACATCAATGCTAAAATAGCACTCCCTTCCATGCTGCTGAAACTTGCTAGTGTGTTCATGATTGGTATAGAAATACCTGCCATAAACTGTTGGAGGACATTCAAATTATACCATTTCAAGAATGGTGTAGACCATAAATATTCAGTAATAGGCCTTAATGTTTAATAGCTCTAGTTTGAGCTTGCCAAGTATCCTATGGTTTTTGGCAAGCATGTGCCCTAGGTTGAAATCTACTTGTGAACATAACTATTTCTCATTATTTTAGTGGTTTTGAGAAAACTGAGGTTTCTGCCTTCTGTGCATTCTGACAGAACAGACTTTGCTGTTTTGTTCCTAAAATCTGTGCTAAAAATATAAGGCCTTTTTTCAATTACATAAGACTAAATCTCACATGAAGAACTGAAGATCAACCTCTCATCCAAACTCTTAGTTCACCAACCTATTTCACTAACCTTATTTTGTACTATTCCACTCTTGCACCCTTTGCTTCAACAAGTTGAACTGCCCTAGCTGGGTCTCCATGTGAAATCTGTGCATTGCCAGCTTCAGGCCTCCTGAAATATTTTTCATTTTCCCTACACATTTCTTTGTTCCAAGTCTCCATACATGTTTTTTAAATGCCTTTTTGTTTACATGGAGCCTATTCTCATCCTGATTCTTCAGTTAGAAGTAATTTCCCTAGAATGTTTTTTCCTTTTTATAAATGTAATACCTCACATTAGCCAAAATTTGGAAACATAAAGGAAAACAAAAGAAGAAAGAGAAAAAAAAAAGCAAAAGAGGAGAAAGAGGAGTAGAAGAAAAATATAAGAAGAAAATAGAAAAGAGGAAGAAAAAGAAAAATACTCATAAAATATATTTTAGTACATTTTCTTTTTTGTTTGTTTGATTAATATTGGAATATCATTCTAATGTGCTAAATGTGTACTTTTCTATACTGATATCCCTTGCCAGACACCTTCATTCTTCCCTACATCATTACCTGCAATTCACACAATATGGCGGCACAAGAGCAATCTCAAAGAATCACTCTGTAACATGATATTCAATGGCTATATAATTTTCTATTGTCAAATGATGTCATGATTTGTACACTCATTTTCTTTTGTTGGGCATGCAGATAATTTTCTATTCTTGTTTTTGTAAATTACTTTTGTTCTATTCTTGTTTCTGTAAATTACTTTTGTTATCATGAGACAACTGAAGTTGTCTCATGATAACAAAATAGGGCAGTATTTGGAATTTGGAATCAAAAGATCTGAGTTAAATTGGTTGGTCTGTTACATAGTGGCTGTATGACTTTCAATAAAGCTCTGTGTTTTCACATACCTTGCTATTACTCAACTTGAGTTTCATACACTCATATCTCTCACTGCAGAAATCATTGTTACTGAACACATAACTGCTAAGTAGCTATGATGTTCCTGCTCTATCTCATAGCATTATGAGTAAAAATGGGGTAAACCCGCATATTATCAAAGTAAAATATTATGTATGCTTATGGTTGATATTTTTCTATAGATGATCATCTCCTAGATACTTGTATATATCTTCATTATACCCTTACTTGATGAGTAAACACTCATAGAATAAATTAATAGAATAAATAATTTGTTAAATAACATAGCCACAAAAAAGATACATATGTGTGTATGTGTGTATGTATATGTATGTATATGCATATATGAAAGAGAGAACAAGATTCTAATATATATATGAGAGAGAAAGAGAGAGAGAGAGAGAGAGAGAGAGAGAGAGAGAGAGAAGGAACAAGATGCCATAATGTCTGCTATGCAAATTGCTTGCCTACCCACCTACTACAATGCAACACTTCCCTTAGTTGCCTGAGCATTGATGTTTAATATAAAATATTAATATCTTTATCTTTCAAACTGATCACTATTCACAAGTCCAGGATAACGATACAATTTGAATAGTATTTTCTATTACATATTCTTGTATTTAAAAGACTGTAGTGACTTTCTCCTGAGTCACTGTCATTCAATCTGAATTTTTTGAAGGTTTGAAGAAAATCAAAATTTTTATAACATGTTCGCAAGATGTCTGTGGCTCTTGCCTTCCCTCTCCTATACCTGTTTTTTTGTTTTGTTTTGTTTTGTTTTCCTGATGACCCAAAAACCTGTAATACAAATTTTCCTGTTTATTCCACTCAACCATGTCAGGCCCAGAGATAAACTGCCATGTAACCTCTAGCTAGAACAGATGACTCAGGTATTTGCTTTAAAGACACTTCATCCTTTGAAGTGATATGTGGGACTCACTGTCCACAACTACTACATGCTACTCAGAGCTTCCTGCTGGGGATGCAAAAAATGTGGACTTAAGCTGAAACAGTATGTTTAAAACGAAGGGACAAGAACAGACAGGAGCAGCAGATTAAAATTTATGGAAACACAAAAACATAGAGTATAAATCATATTTAGATAATTTATCATTAAAATTTAGACAATGGCTAATGCTCACAAGAGGAGACCAAACCAAATGCAAACACACTCCAGGCAGATGCACCCTGCCTCCTGGGGAATTCCTGATCAGTGAAGCAGGTCATAAGACCAAGCTGGTGGGATGGTTATAATAATTCTTGGTGGTCAGAGAGGCCAGATCTACCTATCTCCTGGCTAACAAAAGATAGAATGTTTATTTACCATACGGAGGCTAATATAAAATAATTTAAGACAAAAACTCCTATCTATGTGATGTTATCCTAGTAGCAATGGAAAACATAAAATATATCAATCGTATAAATTATAAGCTCACAAATTACTTCTATGTTGACCATTTAGAAAATTCACACTCATGAAAATTCACCTTTAACTCTGTAACTGTTCAGTCTCTGAAGGGACAACTTCCAATAGATTTTTAAAGTAGACCTTGAACATTAATACTTGCTTCAGCATCCTTGGTCCCAGAAACTCTGAAAGTTTAGTTGAGACTCTGATGCTGTCTTTAAACACATAAGAATTATTACTACATGTAACCTTTTATCATTTATGTCTGGAAACACTCACTCATTTGATATTTGGTTTTTAAGTTAAACTCTCATGCTATAACAACAAATTAGACAGTCAACAGTTATCTGTGTGAAAGTCCATTCTGCTTGCAATTCTTTTTTTAATTAAATTTATTGGGGTGACACTGATTCATAAAATTATACAGTTTTCAAGTATACAATTCTATACTACATCATATGTATACTGCATTGTGTGTTCATCACCCAAAGTCAAATCTCCATCTGTCACCACATATTTGATCTCCTTTACCCTTTCTTATCTACAGCTATACAACTCTAAACGCACCCAACCTGTCTCCTTGTGATTCTTAATTAGGTGTTTAAAAAATCTGTAGGGGTGATTTTTGGCAGTCATAATACTTGAGAGACATCACTAGTATTCAGTGATTGAGATCCAGGTGTGCTAGACTTCTTACAAAATACAGAACAGTCCCATAAATTAAAGAATTATCCTGTACCCTGCACGAAGTAAAAAAAAGTCTCAAGAAAAATTTATGTAAGTGAAAAAATAGAAAACCTATTTAAACTTATATGAGCTAGAACATAATTCTGTTTTTTAAAAAATCATAAAAATTGTACATGTTATTTCTCACTGAATTTTCCAGAATGCAATGTATTATAAATTGGAAAAAAAAGTATTTTGTTTTTTTCTGAACTTTCTAAAAGGTGTTCTCCATTTTGAAAAATTATGTCACCTAGAGCAGCAGCACTTGTAATAGTGTTGTAGTCTATATTGACCACTTTCTTACTAACTGCTGGCATAATCATACCCAAGGACTTACATAAATTATTACATATATTATTATATCATAAATTCTTTGCACTTAAACTGGACTATGAACTTCAATACTTTTGTCAGTATCTTTGATTCCCCATATATTATAATTGATAAATCTTATTGATTTTTTGAAATTGGGAATGTAGATTAATTATATTCATTATATTTTTATTTCACCATTTAAAATACTAGCATCTACCACTTTATGGCATAAATTCATTTCTGAAAGTCAGACATTCTTTACAAAAACACTAACCAGGAATTTTTCTTTATTATCTTAAAGGGGAAAAATTGTGGTGTGTTACATTATCTTAACCCTAACCAATATCTCTAACCAATTTCCTAAAATAAGATGACAACACGGTAAAACATTTTATGCAAATAAAAAGCTATAATGGTAAGATAAAATTCCTTGTAGCATTGCTTCCTGATTACAAAATAATTACTATTATTGTTTAAAATGTATAGTTGTTTGTATATAGTTACATATACAGTTTGCATGTAAACTATAAACATTATCTTTATGACACAGCAAAACAATAATAAATTAATTAACAAGAAAGTGCAGAAAATAACTACCAAAAATTACATATAATGACCTACTCTATAATAAATGAAGTGAAAGCTTAAAAAATAAGGACATTCAAAGGGAGAAGAAAATTGAATCAATCATTTTGCCACTTGCTAAGAAAGATGACAAAATGGAGAAGTTGAAATTGAAGGTGAAATGTTCAGCAAAGAGAGTGAACATAGTACTAGTAGTGTCTGCCTGTGCATTAAGGCAGAAAAAGAAAAGAGCCTGTAAGTATACTATTATCATTAATAAGTAAAATTAGCAAATTTGCTATATATAAGGTTGGCCACCAAAATTCCAATGAATTTCTATATGTAAATAAGAATTATAGGATGACAATTTAAATGATATCATTTACAATATAATAGAGAAACATCAAATATCTAAAAATTAATATCATAAAATCTCTACAGAAATCTAAAACATACATATTTTTGTAAAAATTTAAAAAATCCTATATAAATGGAAGGTGTACTATATAAATAGATGGGAATATTCAGTGTGCCATCAGCAATTTGCACAGGAATATTGACAAGATAATTCTAAATTTTATATGGAAGACAGGTTAACAGATATCTGGATTTACTAAAGCTACAGCAATTAAAAGAGTGTAAAAGTAGCGCAAAGACAGAAAGATGGGCAGATTGAACAAAATAGAAAATCTAGAAATAGACATATACACAAGTGTTCACTTGGTTTATAACCAAATTTCTACTGCAGAGTAGTGATGAAAAGATGGTCTTTAAAATAAATAATACTGAACTGACTGAATATTCATGTAGAGAAAAAATAAATTTTACCCTTACCTCACACCAGGTAAACCGTATACATAAATGTGAAAGGTACAAATAACAAAATCTCTAGAAGATAATATCGAATAACCACATCTTTATAGTATTTTCAAGACTTTGGGATTGGCAAAGATTTCTTGAATAAAATTTTAAAAGAAGCATAAATATAACGGAAATCTTAACAAATTAGACATTCATGAAAATTATAAACTTCTTTGTATTAAAAATATCATTAGAAACATGAAAAAGTAAATCAAGAGAATTGGGAGTAGTATTTGCTCTACACAGATAATATCAAATGTTTTATTGAAGTATATAAATAAATCTTGAAAATCAATAAGAGTAAGACAATATACCTAATTTTTTAACAGGTAAAGAACTTGAACAACTATTTCTTAAAGGAGATAGAAAATTGCCAAAAACACATGAAAATATGCTCATCCACATTAATAATCATTGAGATTTATATAAAAACCACAATGAGATATCACTTTATTACCATGCAATTGCTAAATATTGAAACAAAAGCAAAAACTATAAATTGATAATATCAAATAGTGATGAGGATGTGAAACAACTAGAATACTTATCTACTGTTGCTGGGAGTGTAAATTGGTACAACCACTTTGGATATCTAGTTGTTTGACCATACCTATTAAAATATATCGAATTCATGAACCAGGAATTTTATTCCTAGGAATGTATCCAGCAAAGATACAAACGTATGCTCACCAAAATAGGTATACAAGACTTTTCACAGTTGCATTATTCATAAAATGATAAACTGAAAATTATATATATATCCATTAATAGAAAAATAAATAAATAATGATATATTTTCTTAATGAAATACTATAGCATCATGACAAAGAACAAACTATTACTATACCCAATGTGGACAAATCTCACAAACAATGTCAGGTAAAAGAATCCTGACAGAAGAGAATGCAAGATATATTTTTTATTTTTTAAAAACAGGCCAATCTGATCTTTATATGAGTGGAGGCAGGTATGTAGTGAGCAGCTAGGGAACAAGAACAGCTTCTATGGTGCTAGTAATTTTCTAATTTTTTTGATCAAGCTTAAATGAGAGTTTTTATTTGATAAAAATTTATGAAGCTGTATGTTTATGATTTTATGTTTGTAGCATACCTCAGTAAAAGTTTACATAAAAGGTAGATAGATAGATGATAGACAACTGAATAGACAGATATAGATAGATATAGCAGAGAACTGAAATGTGGGTTGAGAATATAGTTAGACAACTTTGGCTTAAGCTACAATAAAATATAATAGATTAATGGATAAACAAGGACAATATCTTATTTCAGAATCTGCAATGCTTTATGAAAATAGTCATCTTATTTTGGTCACTGACACTGATACTACTACTCCTGCTAAGAGCATTCTAAAAAGATACTTTTCTTCCTTAGACACTCCTTCCTTATGATTTTGGGCCACTTCTCAAAGCCATCAGTACACACCTATGTGTCTGTAGGGATTCTGCTGCATACCTCCTCTACTATTTGAACTCTTTGGCATGGCTACTGAGAAGCTCATTTGGCTGGGCAGATGTAGTAAAACACCTGGGAGTCTGATTAACAGGAGTCTTTCTCTTATTAAGAGCAGTCCTTAAAAGGAGTCCTTCTCTTAATCAGACTTGTTTTTTAGCTTACATGGGAATTTAATTTTCATACAAATTTTTATGAGAATTCATTCATCCATTCACCTGACATTATTTGGTGTTGTACATTACACGGCGAATAGACTGAAAGACTTATGAGAGAGGGAATAGTTCTGTATTCTCTGTTTAGTATCTTGCACCAGACCTACTGTGTGTGTTTATTATTGGTTAAATATATGACATATTCTACACTACATTTTTTAACTAGACCATGGACATTGGGATTCAAAAGCTGGTTTTAGTGGATGTGTTAGTTAATCTACATGTCAATTTTGTATACATGTATACATATAAGTTTCTGATACAAGATTACTGCTTGTATTTGATTGTTAGAAGAACCTTAACTTAAAAAAAAAGTAATGACTGGACAATCTAGTGAATTTTTAATGCAACAATTATCAAGAGAGTAAAAGTGACAGAGTAGGTTTAGATAATTAGATTAAGAGAATGGTAAAGTAGCTTTGGAACATTTACTTGCACTCTGATTCACTTTGAAGTCGATAACAGTTACTGTTGCTGTATAAATTTTCAGGCAACTTGAATTTTTTGTGAGTTTGACCCCTGGAGGATGATTTTCATATGTTGACTCTTCATTCATCACTGCTGGGATGCCAGAGTTGGCCACCTAGAGCGGCCTGTTTGCTCTCTCTCTTCCACTTTGGTGTCCTTCCTGAGGTTAGAATTTAGACACATTTGTAGAACAGGGCTGAATCGGGAAACCCAATCTCTGCAGCTATTTGCTTTTTCAGAGCATCAGAAGCTTCAATTCAAACAGGGGTTGCTGCAGGGGGAGGTATGGGAATAGGTTATTAAATGTCTGATCCATGTTACTGGGCTTGACATCAAGGACACAGTGTACAGAATTCCCAGTTCCTGGATTTATATTCTAGCCAGAGATGAACAGTAATTAAGCAGTTCTTATGAGTGATTAAATGTCAGGCATTGTGGGTGATACAGATAGGAATAAGATAAGGAGCATATACTCAAGGAACAAAACTCCTCATCAGAGAGCTGAGGGCCAAATATGGATCTTCCCACCACATGAAAGCTGCCATGTCTGAAGAGACAGCAGCCACTTACCATGCAATGTGTCAGGTGCCTTACATACATGATCTAAATTAATCCTCACGATAGTTCTGTGAGATAATAATTATCTCCATTCCACAAACATGAACCAGATATTCAGAGCTATTATAAAACCTGCGTAAGAATGCAAATAAATGTTGTGAAACACGGTAACACCCACCAGGAACTTGGCTCAGCAGTTCACCAGTTCATATATAATTAAGATTCATAGAAGAGTAAAGTCAGAAATCTGTGAGATTAGAATGGGATTAATATAGCCCATATCCTTATAGAAAGTCTAATATTTACACAACTTTATTGACTATGTTGGAGATGGTGACAGCAGCAGGGGGAAAAAAAAAGAGCACTGTATCGGGTTTTCTTAAATCTTCTTCATTTGATATGCCAAATGATTTGGGTTAGAATTTGCAGTTGGCAATTTAGCCAGAGGCAGAACAACATAACTCTAATATCAAATCTGAAATTGTTAAGAATATCGATTGCCAAGAAAGGATGACTGTGCTGATGATGAGGAGTTATGCTACTTATCAGCAGCCACCTGCATTGGCCGTGCAGGCTTCCAATACTCAGTTTGCATTTGGCAGTATGATTATTTAAGGAATGTAAATTCAACCTCTGTGCTTTCAGACACCTTGACATTGCCCCCAATGTGTGTTTATGAAAATGTTTTTCGCTGTTAAATGACAACCTGATAATCAACTGTTTTAAATAAGATGAAGAATTTTAATTTAGAGTGAAACTGTAAAGAACAGATTAACAATACAATGCAGAGGTAAGGAGCTAATATTGTCAAGATGCAGCTCCCTTTAGTCAAATCCCCTTAAGCAATATAAAAAGGTCACCTGTCTCAGCTGGTAAGAAGTTGTGCCTAATGAAAGATGAAGTGAGCATTTGGCTAATAAATGGGAGATGCAGCCAACAAGAAGTTAGCATTTGATCCCATCAAGCCCCAAAAGGACGGAATGGCAGCATGATAACTTCTAAGTAGTCACTCATGGACAATTTAATGGTTAAATAAATACTTACCTTTT
This sequence comes from Macroglossus sobrinus, assembly GCA_004027375.1. Lineage (NCBI taxonomy): Eukaryota > Metazoa > Chordata > Mammalia > Chiroptera > Pteropodidae > Macroglossus > Macroglossus sobrinus. The sequence continues at coordinate 70,698 of PVKZ01003981.1, forward strand.
GACACAAACCTCTAGCCTCTGCCTTTGTAGTATGGGACTGATTTGCTTAGCCAACGGGCTCTGAAATTTTTTACACTCCCAAATATAAAATTCTTTTATTCTTCTTCCTACCTCTTTGTTTTCTTATTCTTTTCTATGTAGATAGCCTTGGTCTCTAGGATTGTACCCTCTCCTACCTTTTCCCTGACAATATTTTCAGGTAGTTTATTGTTAATTCTTTAGTTCTCCAGCAAAACCTCTAGGAACCAGACTAGTTCTAGTACAACTTCCCTGGGGGTGGTGTGACAGGACAGTGGACAGGAGTTGAAAAAGGAACAAAGGTTGTGGGCAAAGAATAATCTAAATATTGGAGGAAGGAGAAAGAGGAGTAGCTAGAAATAATATATATTAATAGCACTATGCAAAGGACATTAATGAAAAAGCTGGAGATATCAAAATATGGTTTGGAGTTTGGTTAATGGTAATGTACTAATGTTAATTTCTTAGTTTTGATAAGAGTGTCATGGTTATGCAAGATGTTAAGACTATGGGAGAATGATGTTCACCTTAAAGTTACTTTTTAAAAAATTTTCATAGTGTACCCTTTAAAAGGAAGTCATTATTAAATTATTCACAATTCTTTTTCTCCATATATTTATTCTATCATTTTTATATCAATATGAACTCATGGCTATTTATTTTATACTTTGGGTTATACCACATTATTTACACTCTTGTTGAAATTGTTCCAGTTTTGGTCAGTGAGGACTCTTTTAATTAACTTTAATTTCTGTGTTCTTTGGAAATATATTTCATCTGTGTGTGTGTGTGTGCTTGCATGCATGCATACGTGCATGTGTGTTTAAGTTTCTTTCATTTAGCTATATGGTTTTATAATTCATCCATGTCTTTGCATGAGTTAATAGTTTACTCCTTTTATATTGCTAAATAATATTCCAATGTACAAATATACTATAGAATGTTCATTCATTAACCTTTTGAAGGCCATTGAGGTTCCTTCAAATTTGGAGGTAACTATGAATAAATCTGCTATGAAAATTGAAAACAAATTTTCAAATCAGTTGGTTAAATATATAGGAATACATTTGTAAGATTGTATAATAAGATAAAGTTTTGCTTTGTAAGAAATAGTCAAACTTCTTCCTGAAGGAATTAGTCATTTTGAATTCCTATCAGCAATAAATAAGAGTTTCTGTTGCTCTGCATCCTTGCCAGCAGTCGATGTCTTCATTTTTGGATTTTAGCTATTATTTTTAAGTATATAGGGACATCTCATTGTTCTATTAGTTCTATTTCTCTGAAGCACCCTTATAAATGCATGTTGTCCTATCTGAATCTGGCCCTAATGCTTGCTTTGTGTCTTCAGATTGTGTGGTGGGGGTGGGGGGGCACACGCACACGTGTTTGTTTGCCTTCGGTATGTCTTGTAATTGTTGAAGTGAGAAATATTGTATTGAGTAATAGAAACTGAGATAAATAGGTATTTGATGTAAGAATTTATGCTAAGCTGAATAAGAATTGGACTGTGTTCAATGATTGTTGAAATTGTGGGTACCAGAGACTTTAAACTGCTCTAGTGTCCTTTATTTTGTCTCCCCTGTTGTCCTTGCAGCTCTAATTTGTACTGCTTTTCAAAGCAGTTGTAGTTTTAATCTACAACTTTCAGCACTTTTAACTGTAATCCACTGTTATTACACTGAAATCTTGTTTGTTTGGAGATAGGGTATGGGAGAGGGGAGACATTCTTATAATTTCCTGTCTTGAAGGATGTGTCTTCTGCATGTGTTTTTGTTCCTCCTCCAAAGGTATAGAATTCCCTTCTTTGGCATTTTCATTGTATTTCTATAAAACCCTTTTCTCTATTGATTACTATTTTTTTATTTACCTCTCTTGAAATTAACTGGAATGAATGGGATTTCTTTCTCCAGGTAGAATAAGGTTAAGAATTGCTCTCTGGTTAACTGATTTGTGATACAGAGAATAGATTCCTCTGGAGTCTGTGTTTTTGTTACAGAGAACAGTCTAGAGGTATTACCACAGTGATTATTTTTTCCTCCCTCTTTTGAGAGTTTTAGGGGATCTTGCTCAGACCCTTACCCTGAGAACCTGAAGGTCCATAAAAGTGGGGGCCTCCTATGACTATAAAACAAAGAGTTTCTCATTTTGACACTAGTTTACACTTAGCCTCCAATAATTTGTCAAAATTACAATTTAGATGTTTCTAATGGTTTATGGAGCCAAATGGCTTCTGCTTCAGGTAAGAAAAATCTCAGGTTCTGTATCTCTCTGAATGTACCTGTCACTACAGATTTCGAGGTGTAATTTGCCTTGTGAGTTCAATTCTCTGTTTGTTTTCAGTTTATTAAACTTATTCTGGTTTAAGGACAAGAATCGACTATTGTCAAGCTCTTTACATTTGGAGCTGAAATTAAAATTCCTGATGTGTTAATATTGCTATTCTTACTTTACATATGAGAGAATTGGAGTGGTCCATTTGAATACAGCTAATAAGTGATAGACCACAGATCAACCCCAGATTTCTGATGCCACATCCCATGCAGTCTTCAGTTCCCTGCCTTGATTTCAAATGACATTTTAAACCTTTGGGCTTCTATCTCATATAAATTCTTCCTAGCTGAACATTATATAACTTATTAGCTATCTACTATGTAAAAATCATAACCCATGTGACTTATTGAGATTCTAAATATATAGATGACAAAGTTCTCTCAAATAATCATAATGTAAATTAAAAGATTAAGTATACATTAGGCAATTAAAAAATAAGTACAAAACCACATAAGCCTAAAGTCATTTAATATCCCAAATCATGTCCACAGACCCTATGTAACCTGCCAATATATAGTTAGAATCCCAAAAATTTTTGATAATATTTTTTAATTAAGTAAATTTGTTTTGACATAACATTTTAGATAATGCACTGCCATGAAATTTTAGTCCTAGTGTTTATGTTTTATTTATGTATACAACTCTAATGACTCAAATAAATTAACTAGAGTAATAATATTTATTTCTTAACTTGTTGAATAGCTTATCTGGCTGCTTGAAGCTGTCATGTCATAATGTCCAAATTACACATCCTTCATTTCTCCTTGAACTCATTAACTTATTTTATAATATAAAGATAACAGAGATAAAGAATATAATTCATAATTGAAAGATACTTTCATATAATGTCTAATTTATTACATTATTTAGTGTATAGAACCATTAATTTGACACCACAGAAATTATATAGTGTGTCTGAGAAATATATTACTTCACCAGCTGAAAGCTAATAAGAAAAGAACAGAAAGAGTTGATAAGTAAATGATGCATCTCATCAAAGTGAAAACCAAATGGCATAAAAGTGCACTGTACAAATGAAAATGGTTTATATTTACATTGTATGCTAACATATTGTTCTCTTCATTTTCCTCTTCAATCAGAATATCAATAATATAGTATTATATATGTAATGAATAGTTTTCATTGTATGTTATTTTTATATTCTACTAAAGAATGTATTGTAGACACATTGCTATGCTCAGTACCCTCTCAGTGTTTCTGCATACCCTATTTCTCAGTCCTGTGTACTCTTTCATTCAGAGGTGGTACTGGAAAGTCTTAGGGGAATTGCTCTTTCACTGTTGGAGATACTTTATCCATATCTGTTGGGAAACATAAGTGCCTAGAGGTATATATTGTTAAGGCATCTTTAGGCAATGGCTGAGTGGTTCAGTGAGAAAAAAGTTCAACTTTTTGGACTTAATGCTGGACAAACTCTGAGGTGTATTTTGCACTTCAAAGTTCCCTGGAGGATCAAGATAAGACTAGAACTTCTAAGAAATCACAACTTTGTCTGGCTTCTTTTCTTTCCCCTCCTGCTTTTATCACTTTCTTCTCAGTTTCTCCTGAGAACCCTTTCTAAATGAGTCACTTTCATGGGGATCTTCATCTCAGGGCCAGTTTTTGTGGACACCAAACTAAGAAAAGATGCTTGATTGAAATGATTGCCTTTCAAAGTAAATAATCTTTGCTAGTTTATTTAGCAAGTTCATTGTTAAAAAAATAAAAATGGTAATAATTATGATTCAAAGGAATCATTTTCACAATCAAAAGTCAAATCAAATCAAGTCATCAAGAATAAAAATAAGGTAAATAATTTTTCTACTTGAACCAGCATCACCAATTTTATCTCATCAAAAGAATCTCACATTAAATCAAGTTGTTAATTTTAACTGCATTGATTTTTTTTGGTCTTTCTTTTTAAATTAGTTTTTGTTTCTTACTTATATATAACATATATTTAAGTGATATTAAATAAAAAACAATTTAATTAAACAATAAAGGTCTACCGTAGATTTTTTTACATTAAAACAGGGTCTGAAAACTTTTTCTGGAAAAGTCCAGATACATAAGTTTTGTGGGCCATACATTCTCTTTTGAAATCACCCAGCTTTTAAACTGTAGCACAAAAGAAGCTATAGATAATACTTAAGCAAATAAGCATGATTTTTCCAATAAGCTTTATTTATTAAAGTAGGCAACAGGCTGTATGTGGTTCAAGGCTCTAATTTTTCAACTCCTCCTTTAAAAGTAAACCTAGCATGATTTTTTTTTTTGGGGGGGGGAGTTAACCACTACTAGGGTGATGTCAGCAAATTGGCAGAGCAGGAAGCATCAAGTTCCTTCCCTGATTCACTAGAAACATAAAAAAAAAAAATGCAGAGACTTTCCAAACCAACATTGTCAGAATTCTAGAAAATAGTCAAAGTTTTATAGCTACAAAAGAAAATGCTGAATCGGGAAAAGAGGCAAGCTAAAAATGGTAAGAAAGCCTGTGACATTTTTTTTTCTTTCTTTTGTTACATGCCCTCACCAAATCAGTAACAGCTTTAAAGGTGGTAACCTTCATTCATGTCTCTGGTTCCAAAAGAAACAGAGTGAATCTTATTTGCAAGTTGTTGTGTATGTTTGTTCTCGGCTGCTTGAAGAACTGAAGGAAGGTGACCATCTTTATTTCACCTAATGTAGAACCTACTCAAAGTAGAAAAGTGATTTGCAATGATTGGAAGGATAACTAACAAACTGTAACAACCTAGGACAAAATATCATAGTTGAGACATACAATAGACAGCCCACACTCTCTGAGGCAAAGCACCCATGTATACAGGGAAATTTAGAAATTTATGTACATATTTAGAGCAAGGCACATGTTAAAAAATACTAGAGAAAATCCTAATTTTTTACTTCTGACTTATCTCTAGGCTCAGTGCAAGACTGGGTAACTGTTGAAGGAGTATCTCAGCAAGAGATCATCTAAAGACAGAAAGATATTGTTTTGTTTATTGTTGTTATTGTTGTTGTTGTAACTCCTAGCATTCAAGGAAATCTTTGTTAAAAGATTAGTTGAACACAAGCTAAAGGAAGAGAGATTTCAATGATCACAAACAAAGAATATATTATTTCCAAAAATAAAAAAAAAGTCACTAAGCAAACTAAACTAGATAACCTTCAACCATCACAAATGAGCTAACCGTAGAGAAGAGTGAAAACTTAATTTCCAGAGTTACCACATTATAATATTCAAACTCCAGATATCAACAAAAACTCTCAAGTCATACCGAAAAACAAAAATATAGCTCATCCAGTAAACAAAATAAATAAACAGAAATTGTCCCTGAGCAAGTCCAATCATTGGAATTCATAAACAGAAATTTTAAAAGAACTGTCTTAAATGTGCTCAAAGAACTAAAGAAAGCATTGGACAAATAAGTATAAAAGATAAAGAAAACAACGTATGAGCCAAATGAAATGTTTTTAAAGATATGGAAATATAAAGAAGAGCAAAGCAAAAATACTAGAGCTAAAAACTATAGTAACTGAAATAAAAATATCAATATAACATTGCTGAAAGAAATTAAAGTGCTAAATAAGTGAAAGGACATCCTGGGTTCATAGTTTAGAAGATTTAATATTGTTAAGGTATCAGTACTAACCAAAGCAATCTACTGATTCAATAAAAATTCTATCAAAATTTCAATAGTCTTTTTAGCAGGAATGGAAAAGCTGATCCTCAAATTTATATATAATTATAAGAGACTCCAAATAGCTAAAAAATACTCAAAACCAAAAACAAACTTGCAGGACTCACATATCTTGTTTTCAAAATATACAACACTATAGTAATTCAAAAAGTGTGATACGGGCATAGGAATAGACATATAGGCCAATGGAGTAGAATAGAGACACAAGAAATCAGTTCATGTATCTATGGTAAGTTGATTTCAACAAGGTGTCAAAGACTATCCAAGATGAAAGAATAATGTCTTCAACAAATGATGCTTAGAAAAACAGATTTTCACATGTAAAAGAAATAAGTCAGACTCTTACCAAATCATGTACAAAAATTAATTCAAAATGGATCAAAGATTTAAAAAAGGTAAACCATAAAATACTTAGAAGAAAATACTTCTAAGTATTACTTAGAAGAAAGACCTCAAATTTAGCAATGGATTCTTAGATGTGACAACAAAAGCACAAACAAAAGAAAAAGTAGATAAATTGGACTACATAAAATTA
>PVKZ01003981.1:77382-103086 GCA_004027375.1 Macroglossus sobrinus
AAAAAAAAAAAAAAAAAAAAAAAAAAAAAAAAAAAAAAAAAAAAAAAAAAAAAAAAAAAACTTGAACAGGTATTACTCCAAAGAAGATTTATAAATATATTATAAGTACATGAAAATATCCTTAATGTAATTAGTCATCAGAGAGCTAAAAGTCAAAACTGTTGGACATGAGATGCTATTAGGATGGTTGTAACTTTAAAAAAAAGGAGTGGAGAAATAATGTGTTCATGGGAATGGGGAGAAATTGGAAGCTTCATTAATACTGATGGAAATGTAAAACAGTGCAAATACCATAGAAAAGTTTGACAGTTCATTAAAAAGTTAAATTTAGAATTCCATATGACCCATAAACTTCAATCCTAAGTACATAATCAAAAGAATGAAAAACAGGGACTCAAACAGATATTTGTATATCAGTGTTCATAGCAATATTACTCACAGTAGTGGAAATGTAGATCTTATCTAGTTATATGCTATACATTAATTTATAGGAAAAAATAAAATACATTTTGCTTTTGATTTTTATTATAAAAAGTAACTCAGAACATTACAATTATACATAGATTATTTTCTCTCTATGTGCAACTTTTTCTACCAATTTTTCCTCCTACCCATGAGCCTTGGAAAATCAGCTGCACATATTAAGTAGTCAATACACACTGCCTTCTTAGCCCTAGATGATGGGTTCTGAGGGTAGCCACTTGGTCCAATGAATGTGACCATTCCAATTTTGAGCTAAGGTGCTGTATATTGATTTTGAAAGCTAGAACTAAAAGATTGTGTAGACCAAAAGGTGAAGTGATCCATCTTGAACTATCTGATCTCCTCAGCCATTGTACATATTTGCATGAAATCATATAAAAAATATTGAAAGGCTAACCATCCACATCTGTTAACATCACCTCTATGAAAGCCCCAGCAAATAGCCATGCAGGTTCCAAGTAAATTTCCCCAGCAACACATGACATCCAGCATGCTGAACTGTGACATTGCACACTCTCCTCCACAATGGAAACACTACCTCCCATCTTGGTGATGGCAAGCTCAGAGGAAGAGAAAAAAAACACAAAGAGCTTTTCACCTGAGGAACCAGCTCTGTGTCTCTGGGGTGCCTCCCTTTTATAACATACAATCAAAACACACATATGTCTGACAGCATGAAACTGCTAAATAGACAAACAAACTCCAGCTTTAAAGTACCTTTTGAAAATTGCATGGAGTTTAGATAGTGTGGTGTCAGCACAACCATAAAAAATTCCCACCAGAACTGGGCACGTCACCTTGTCCATATTGCTGCTAACCTGGAAGGATATTTAGCAAAGCTTAAAAAAGTATATGTCACCAGACTTAAGCAAGGAGATTTATCACTGCTGTTCTGACAGCAGCAGCAGCTGGAAGTGTAAATCATTATTAACTAGTGTTGTATATATGTTACACCACTGCTGAGTGAGAGGTATAAAGAGACACAGCTCAGAACAAGTAGCAATATGCAGTTAGCCTGGAGCTCTCTTTTTCTGTTGAAGAGGAAATGCAATCATATATTTCTGAACATCAAGGATGTCACCACCCAATCCATACAACTTATAAAGAAGGCTTATCTTATTTTTTTTTTTTTGCCACATTGTGTATTTATGACATTTCAAAAGGGAGGACTGTTATATACAGCTATGTTTATGGATTACCAGATTCTTCATGGTAATCTTCAAGGCAAAATGAGCCAACAATCCATAGGCAGATGCTTTGGGTGCAAATCACTAAGAATGTCTATTCCATGAGCCCTCCCTCAACCGCAGAGGCTCAGGTCTGCTGATGACCCAGATCATCCTCTCTGATCAGCAAGCTCAGTGTTGGTATTGATTTCTCCTAAAAGTAAAGCAGATTGTGATGAGGCACTAGTTTGCCTTCTAATGAGGCATTGAGTAAACTTTCTTTTCTGTAGGCATTTCCCTAAGTCATGAAATTGCTCTTGTTCTTCTCATAAAATTTCACTCAAGAAAGAAATTTACTCAAATTTCTGAGGAAAAATGAGCCTTTATTTTCTCTGAAAGAAGACATAAAATTCTTGTCTTATTTCTTTTGAGTATACCCTGAGAGAGAAAGAACAGAGACATAGTGGCATAAAATAAAGATTAGACCAGGTCTTCCTTTGGTGTTTAGGGTAACTGAAAAGAAGAGTCTCCTAAATGTTTCCTCTATGGCACTGATGCCATCTGCTATCTATATCTATCCATCATCTGTCTGTCTGTCTGTCTGTCTGTCTATCATCTATCTACTATCTATATATGTATCATCTATCTATCTATCTATCTATCTATCTATCTATCTATCTATCTATCTATCTTCTCATTAACTCTCTCTCTCTCTCTCCCTCTCTCTCTCTCTCACACACACACACACACACACACACACACACACACACACACACACACACACACATATCATTGCCCTTTGTAAGTTCTACTGATTAAAAAGATGTGTCAAGCTATGTATTTGTATTATTGTTCAGGAGGTAGAGGTGACACTTTAGTTTTCTGCCATACATTTTTAAGAAGGGGAAATAAACTACCTAGAGACTATCTACATGTAATTCTTTTTCTAGTCAGGATGGTGGTATAAGGCAGCAGCAATAAACGAGCAATAGTGGAAGGGGAGGACAAGAAATGAGAAAGATATTAAATGAGAAGGAGTAAAAGCCATGGGAGTTAAACAAAAAAGCAATATTAGCAAACTCCTCACCCTACGGTACCTCTGCAGTGTACAGTTAACATTCACAGGTCCTGTGTTCTTATTCTCAACTCCCTATCACAAAAATAATTACAACCCCTCACACAAATCAGGTCATTTACAGTTAAATATTGAAAAATGCAGCATATAAAATTCTAAACAGAAAGGAAAGTCATGAATAAACTGTTCTTTTAAAATCATAAAAAGGGTCTGTAAATTAGAAATGTAGGGCTTATTTACCACTAGAAAGTCAATCCACTTTAAAATACAAATCTGCACATCACTTTATTGTATGATTCATGGGAAGAATTATTTTCATTCTGATAAGAGGAAATACAGAAAGATGGGGCTTTGCCTATGCCTCCTATGCCTCAAGTAAAATGTAGAAAATCCCAGCTCATCACTCAGCAACTTGAAGATACCTAAATGGGACACATCATTCAGGTAAATGTTTGGATGCCCACTTCTTCCCAGATCTTTTGCTCTTATGTGGACCCAACCTTAATGATTTTACAAGTCTCAGATGGTCTCCTTTTCAGATTCTTTAATAGCAATAATATAAGTAGCTGCTAAGTATTAAGTGTTCACTCTTTGCCTAGTGCTTAATACCTATTTCTTCAAAGAATCCACCTGCCATCCAAGATAGATCTACTCTTATATAGAGGAATCAGAAAGGTGAAGGAAGTGGCCTCAAGTCACACATCTAAGGATAGCAGAGCTCAGACTGAGAGACTCTCAGTTACCGAGCAGCCTTCTCACCATGCTCTTAAAACCACAAAGAATTTTCTCAGATAAATTTATTCATTAAGAAACTATCCAAATTGGAAGAGTAGGACTTAATTTTACTTCAGAGATATACTGTTTTCTGTTACGAGTTCCTTAAGTAATCATTTTGATGTTCCTATAATGTTGGTGCTTTAGATGAATTGCAGTGGGTGTCTGAACACAGACGTATTTGTTGGAGTTTGACTGCAGCATTTATGTATTGTTCAACCAGAGCTAGTAACTAAATCTTTATAATCTTCAGTTTTCTCATGAGAAAAATGAATGTACTAATCATATCCCCTGATTGAGTTAGTGAGATTATTAGATAAATTAAAGCATATATAATTGTTTTGTGAGTAATAAACATTAATTGAACTTTATCATTGTTTTAATGTGATTCTTAGAGTAGTTATTTTTATTGAATATATATAAAAGCTTGAAAGATGTTGCATTCTTCCAGTTTTGTATTGAAAAACATTGGTAAGCCTTTCCATAAAGACATGTTCTGCAGAACTTTGGGTCTGATCACCTGAATATATACACTTCCCTGCTGATGATCTACCCTTATACATACTTACATATTTAAATATCCCCATTGAAGTGGTGCCCTGTTGAATCTGAATGCATACATAGTTTATTCATTCTGCATTTATTGAGAATGCAGTTAGCTTGACCTAATCATCACTTTCCCTGACAACACTTGATTCCAAGAGGATTTGCCCCAGCCCTAGGCCTTGCTACCAACCACATTATAGATATTGTGACCAAGAATCTCCAGTCAAAGGTGACTGGATGAAGGGAATCCCCTTAATAAAAAGGTGATCTCACCCAGATTATGGCTGGTCACCTAGGGCCAACCTGAAAAAGTAAGTTGGCCTATTTAGTTATGTTCTGAAGAATGTGCAAAGCAACAGTACAAAATACTCTATCAACACATGTGTGCTCCCCTTCACGTTCCTCTCCTTACCCACTTTTGGTTATCTCTATTGGCCTCTTAAATCTTTCCCCTCTACAGAGTTCTATCTTTGTCAGAAAAGTTTCTTTACCATTTTGTAATTAAGGATTGAAAAACTATCAAGGAATCAAATGAAAAAGAATTCATATGAGTGGATTTCTGCAAAAAAGGCAGTAGGAACAGAAGAGCCGAAAAACAGCAGGCGATTGGGAAAAGAAACCCATTGTGAGATGGACAGAGAGGAAAGTGAGAAAATTTTTCCAGGTGCATAAGTTTAATAATAAAAGATAATGTAATTTAATAATCATTGCTAAAATCTCTATGCAGTCCATCTGGACTGAAAACATGGTTGAATACAGGACTGAACTACTCGTATCAGTAAAGGATGTTATCTCAGAAAGTGTGTAAGAATATAGAAAGAATGTCACAAATAGCAATGGGAGCAGATGCAAAATGAACAAGCAAAATGCCATGGATGGCGACTATGGGCCATGTGCATTCTGTGAACATGACAGATAAGTATGAGTACACAAACCAAGGTTGGTAGAGAAAGGGAATCAAGCAGATGGCCAAAGAAAGACTTTCATTGGTGGTGTTGAGCTGAGAATTTCTTAAAACAAACTCCTGTTTTGTAGAGGTGGTATGGAACATCTTTGTATTCTAATACCCAAAATGGACAAAAAGAGAGTGCAAATGATTGAAAGATCTCAAGGGGCTGATCCCTACCCTTAAAGAATTTCTCTCTAGAGCACATGGTTTTACAATGACTCACAAGCAGGTGTGGCAGGCACTTCTAAGACAGCCTGCAGTGATCTCACCTCCTTTGTGTAATTCCCTTCCCTGATTGTGGGTTGCACCTACTGAGCCACTTCTATAGAAAAGTTTATGGCAAAAGTGATGGGATTTCACATCTGATGTTAGGTACACAAAGACTGTGACCTCCCTCTTGGGTGTATTCTCCTCCTCACTTTGAGAGAAGCCAGCTATTATACTGTGAGCTACCCTATGGAAGACTGGTGCTCGTGACAACAGACAGTGATGACCTAGGCCTGCCAACCACCATGTAAGTGAACCCAGAAGTAGATCATCTCCCTATTGAGCCTTGATATGACTGCAACACCAGCAGACACCTCAATCACACTTTTGTGAGGGGCCCTGAGCTAAACTGCACTCATACTTCTGACCTGTAGAAACTGAAATAATAAACATTCATTGTTTAAGTCACTAATTTGTGGGATAAGTTTTACACAATAAGAGATAACAAACCCAGCGGGATTCATCTTTTTAAAAAGTACAAATCTGATGGAAGAAGAAAAAAATAGGTGAAGGTACAGGAAAGATTTGGGGTGACTTTTCTAAGAACAAGATAGCTTTAAACTAGAGGCATGTTGAGTTTGCTAAATAGATGGCAAGGAAACATCAACATGACTGATCATATGCTTTGTGTTCATGTGAATAATGTCTATAGTAATGGTTACTGTAATCTTCAGGACACTATAGAATCCTCCAAATCCCACAGTGGTCCTTCAAAGGGTGTATTTTTAGCTTTATGGAAACCCTTATAAAGAATACTGTTAAAGGAACATTGGAGAAAATAATGGCCCAGCAAGCAAGAAAGATAATTTATTTTTATTTTCTGCCTTGGAAATAGACAAAATAGAGTTGCCCATAGGCATCCATCTAGTGTCCTTCCAGCCTAAAATGGTAACTCTTCTTTCCTCCTACTTGCAAATTTCCATTTTATTAGTTTCGTCTGATGAGATCCTCTATAATGATGCAGACTTAGATTTAAAACCTATTTTAAGTCTTACCTGGTTAATCAGGATCTTACCTGAAGATCTTTCCTAGTAACAAGAAAAGAGAAAATAATGATACTTATTGTTATGTTGAGAAACAAAAGGCAGGAAGAAATGAGGACCAGGAAATGGAGAGAGAAGGAAACAAACAGAAAATTCATATGCTAGAAACACACTGGAAACTGTGTGACCTTCAAAAATCAATCAACACCTGGATATTTAAGGTCTTTTGTCAGATTTTTTTTTATTGGCCCAAATGTCAAGTTTTATTTAGTAAAATAAATCAATGTACTCTACCTCAGCATCAGTCAGCCTGAGAAACAGAGGGACTAACTCTGAAAGAAGGCAACAATAATTAGCTTCTGACATGGTTTCTATTTATTCTTTATCCTCCTCCCCCTTGATTAAGTACTTTTTGAGTTTTCAAAAGAGTTTCATGAAACATTTTGTGGCTGCTTAATATTAATAGTAATGGTATTTATTCCATTGAAATGGGTTCATTATTATGCCAGCTGCCAAGCTTGCATCTCCAAATAGGCTTCTGGAAATAGAGCCTTCTAAATACCTTTTTTTTCAAGAGAACTAAAGACTAAAAATGGGAAAATATATAAGTTATCTCCACAGTTCACATTAAGATCAACACAAACTGACAATTGAAGCTTACCAAACTCCTCAAAGCAATATCTCTTACACTCTATCTATCCTCAAACATTCTGTATGTTATTCAGTATACTGTCTTTCCTTAAATGATCTTTTAATCTATCTAGAAAATGCCTCTCCAATAACACCTTGCTCATTCTCTTTAGTCATAAATTATTTCTCTCTACTTTGTGCACATTTGTTGTATCTGCATCTGTCCTCTCTATAAGAATCTAGGCTCTTTAAAGACAGACCCTTTGTCTGTTTATAGAATCTAGCATAGCACCCAGAGAAAAACCATCATTTAATATACCTGTGTTGAATTCCATTGATTATCCTAAGAGTTCCCCACCCTTCATGGCAAGTATAAGGCACAGAAAGTAACATAGAAACTAGAATGTGCCTTTCTAGGTATGTTCTCCAAATTAAGCCAATTAGAATTAAATTTCACAAACCAAAAATCATAGTTCAAAGACATTATTGAGCCCGTCAAGTGAGTTTAAGAAAACCTAAAAAAGGATGGTCACAAGAGGAAGAATAAACCAGTTTGTAAATTAGCACACAAGGTAGAGAGATTCCTCTCACCTTGAATACTATAGGATTGACTGCTTAATCATGTCCATGCTTATTTCCAGGTACGAAGTTCCCAAGGCAGGAACCATGCTTATATTTTCCTTCATTCAAATAATACATTGCATGGTGCCAAACACATAGGAGGTTTCCAGTGATTATATTTTTCATAAATTAGTGATGACAAGAAAAAGAAAAGAAAAAGAAGAGAACCAGACAGGGAGTGCTCAGGCTCTGACAAATTTAAACATAATCATTCTTCTTTAGATATTCTTTAAAGAATTGGTTTCTTTACAAGCTATAGACTAACTTATTTGTGTGTATATGTGTGTGTGTGAAGGACAGAGTATTCAGAGAAATTCATTCTTTGTGCAAATTTGATTTCACTTAGTAGGCTGGCATCCTGTGACACATTCCCATATCATTTCCATTTTCAGTTGCCTTCCCAAGGGTATGGAGAAACTGGTGGCTCTTTACCTCTCTTATCTTGACTATTGTTGATGGGAACTATACAATAAAGAGAATGCCAGATGGCAACTGTGAGGAGAAACCTAGATTTCAAAAGGCAAATGTGGAGAAAATACCAAAATTCTGCTACTGAAATAAGTAAAACAGAGGCCAGCAGCTGGCCTGGCCTTAGGCAATGGCTGAGTAGGCCAGTTTGATATCTAATATCCTCTTTCTCTAAGGAAATAAAACCCTGTTGTCACCTGCTGTCAGAATCTTCTCCTTGCTGCCTCTGTTTGATTTTCTGGGGAAGAAAGTTTTCTCTTAAGAAAAAATAAAACAAAACAAAACAACCTTTATGTATGAACTCCTCTCAACACTGAAATGTACTACAGGCACTTGGCAAAGCACCACATCTGCTCTTTTCTCTACTGAGTGTCCCTTTCTTCCATCCTTGTTTTTTCTACTCAGGAGATCAAGAAATTGATATTCTAACCTTATCCCATGTATTTGATCCTCACCTTTTTCACCCCTCCATTTCTGTCTGTTAGTAGAAGTGAACAAGAGATTTAAAAAATAAGAAAAACAAAAGGAAGAAAAGGAAGGTGAGAGAACATCTTCCTACAGAGTGAGTAGGAAAAAAGGAAGGAAAAGAAGAAATTCATTAGAAACTTCTGGAATGGTGCTTCGAGTTGTCCTTGTACATAAATCCCGTGGCACTCAATTCACTGGGTGTAATGTTTCTGATTTTTAAAGAAATGTTCTCGTTCAGTGTAACTTTGTGGAGATAAAGTGACTATTCATATTGAATTCTCTGTTTCAAATTGAATATTATTTTCTGTCTACAGAAATGTAACTAACATGTTTATTTCATGGTGCATAAGCACAGGTTAAAATAAAATGTTTATTGAGTACTTACATTGGGCTTATACATTATCTGGTCAACCACTACCACCCTGTGGGATCTACGTTATCATTATCACACTCACGGGAGAGAAACAAGAGCTCAGAGGATATAGGAATATTGAGGATAGTGCTTACGTCACCCTGTTAGGAAGTGACAGAATAAGATTTTATATTTGGTTCCATCTGACCCCAGAGTTCATTTATACATTTTATGTTTGCTTGTTTGTTTCTTCAACAAATATCTACTAGGCATCTACTAAAAATGTGTCAGGTATTGCTGGAGACACAACGGAAATCAAATAGACAAATTTCATGAAGCAGTTCACACTTGTATACGGTCTCAATTCAGTGGAATGTACAGATAAAATGGTTTTATTTTTCTTGTCACTGCTTTCAGTTACACTCATTCTTTTTCTACATGTCAGATCCCCCCCCCCCCGCCCATTGTTTTTTCTTTTAAGTATTCTGAAATTAAATCTCAATCTTAGAGACAGTTAAGAATGTATCTCCTCTTCTCCCTGCTGCACCAGCCAAGCTTCAGATCTGTGGGATTTGAGGAGGGCTGAGGACAAAGCCTGCACTTTTGCTCCTTCTCTTTCTCTCTAAAGAAATACTAAAGTGGTTATTCATAGTCTACTCCAGAGGAAGGGTGAAGACTGAGGGAATGTGGGACCAGGATTTAAAAATTACTAAAAGAGTTTTCCTAAACTTTTCTTGAAGGCTGGGGAACCCTGCCAGAGGCTGGCCAAGTTCTTCGTGTAGGCAGATGTCTACCTTGCCCAGGCCTAAGCGAGTTCTGTATAAAAAAGCTTCATGGTCCTGAAAGAACCATTCTGCTCAAATCAAACCAGCAATTTTGATGGAACATAACATGAATGACTGGATTCATTCATCTGGCTCTATTTGCCATGAGAAAAAATAAAGAGAGGAACAAAAAACCAAGAGCAAAAGCAGAGAATTATAAATAAAAAGAAAAGAAATAAAATGAAGCTTTATCAGCAAGTACTTTTCATGCAAATTTTAAATACCAAATACATTTCATTTATTTCTGCAAAATCTAAAATTAATTTTCAATTTAGGATTGAAAGTTTACATGTTCAGATCTGTTTACCTCTAATCGATAATATGTTTTTATAGCTTGTTAGAGAACAGACACAGGGGCATAAAATTTTTTAAAGAAACTTGAATGAATTGCCAACTTAAAGAACTAATGATACTGATAAGAATTTCGGTAGCAAAGAGTAAGTACCTTCAACGTCCTGAGAACATCAGGTTCCAAAATGCTAAGTGAGGACTCAGTATGGATTCTGAGGCCCAGGAATGTAAACACTAGTTTGGAGTCACTCATAGTGTGATCAAATAATTCTAAGAAGTCTTAACAAATGAAGAGTTCTTTTTAAAAAATATTTTTATTGTAGTAAAATACACATAATATAAAACTTACCATTTTAGCAAATTTTTAACTGTATAGTTCACTAGTATTAGATTCACACAGTTGTGCAATCTATCTCCAGAACATTTTTTCATTATGAAAAACTAAAACTCTGCACCCATTAAACATTAACTCCCCATTCCCCTTCACGCAGACCCTGGCAACCATGATTCTTTTTCTGTGAATTTGACTCTTCTAGATATCTTTTATAAGTGGGATCATAAAGTGCTTTTATTTTATGACTGGCTTCATTCACTTAGCGTAATGAATGCTCTTACGATGCACCCATATTGTAGCAGGTGTTAGAATTTTTTTCCTTTTAAAGGCTGAGTAATATTTTATTTTATGTATATACTTAGAGTTCCTTTAAAATAATAATTACTTGTGATTATATTTTTAATTTTCTAAAGCTCTTTTATTTAGCTTTCTTGCATTTGGTCTCCTTAAATTCCACTAGGAAGTGAATTCCACAGAGAAATGAGAACACTTTTTCCTTACCCTAAATTGTCCAGGTGATTTAGTGTCATGTCAATATATAAGCAGTATCTCATAAAGTCTTTTAAAACTTACTTTTCACTCAATAGGAACTTCTTATTATGGTATTTCAAAAAACAATTTGTTTCTCCCTGTGTCCACTGTCTCTTTATGATTCAAACAGAGAGCATACCATAATTCTGTTCACCTGAATAAACAAATAACCTGAAGTGGTCTCTCTACCTAGGCTCTTTATACTTCCATCTATTCTGATTCTCGCTGGAGATATCTTCCACTAGCCTTACATTGCCCTTGGGATGAAGTTCAAACCTCTTACCTCAGAAGATGAAGGTCTGTAAGACTAGGCTATGGGTTGGCATCAGTCTCATGCCTCTCTTTACCCAAATATTTTGCATTCTACTCCAGAGCTGGAGCAACTTGCTGTCCTTAGGCTGCTTTTGCCCTGTGGTTGTTTCTATCCACATCATCTGTCACATTTTATTAGCTAATACCTCCTCACCCTTCAACTCTCAGTTCATAATCATCCTCCTAAATACATTCCTGAATCCCCAAGCAAAGGTTAAGGTCCTTTTTTAGTCATCATACAATACATACAATAATTTTACTATTATCTTTGTCATTCTGTCTTGAAATAACTTTTTTACTTATTGATCTCTTCCTCTTGATTCTTCACCTTCAGGAAAGAATCTGTGACTTTTTTATAATTTGATCCCTAAATTCTAGTATAATAGATCAAATGCAATAGACAGCCTATTTGAATAAATGATAGGTTGGGTAGTATAATTTTTAAGAAATAGAATTTAAACACAGAATATCTGGTTCTAGTCTTTGCTCTGACACAGCAGCTTTTTGATCTCTATCAATTTACTTAACTTCTCTGTGCCTGTTTCTTCATCTGTAAAAAGCAAATTAAATATGAAAGCAAGTTGCATTTAAGAGAACTTTATACTGGATAAATACTTTATAGGATGAGTCATTTTGTGGAATGATTGTACATCCTCTAATATACCTGCAGTTCATGCCTTCTCTCTGCACATCCAAATCCTGTCTATTACAAAATGCTGAATCCACTGTTAAACTTTCCCTCAGTATTACATCTGGAGGGGCTTTCTCCCTTCTGCACACTGATAAAACTCTAATCTCTTCTTCACTTTGTATGTCCCCTTGTGTATGTTGCCTTATATTTTAGTTTGATGTATATGTGCATATTTTCATGATCCTTGAGCACCAGAAGTGGACGTTTCACTTCCCTGTGCCTCCACACTTCCTAGCAAGGTAAATTGGATATGAGGCATCTAATACATCTGTAGATAAAATTCAGATTTTCACCAATGAAATTTACTTCCCAGGAGTCACAACCACACTCAAACAAGTTGTTTACAAGAAACTATAGACCCCAATTCCAATTTTAAGAGATGGAACTATCATTTTTATACAGCTTCAAATGCTAAAAGAAAGAATTATTGATAAGAAGAAATGGAGCTGAAATACCAACTTCTTAGCAAGCAAGAAGAGGCTTCTTTCTGAGTGCTTTGTGGATTTAATAAAAAGGGAAAGCAAAAAGATATGAAGAAAAGAATATGTGTATGCATGTGAATGTGAATTTTATTAAGTCACCTTCTGTGTAAAAGTTTGTATGACACACCTGAGCATCACTGACTATCAAGTCCTATGATAAAAAGCAAAAAAATAAAAATAAAAATAAAGGAAGGGTCACTGTCCCAGTCAGGACTGCAAAGACAATAGCCTACCAGGAGATTTCAAACTCATGTTCTATAAGTCTGTCTGGTAAAACTATTTTTAGAAATTTATGTGAAATAAAGTTTGGTTGTTGCTTTTAAATGGATCTAATATAGAAGGAGACTATAGCCATAGGTGTAAGAGACACTTGATCATTATTGAATGGACTTAGTATAACCTCCTTATTCTGTCACACATGATTAAATCCAATACTCTACAACACCTCTAACCAAGTAGATTTGAGAAAACATGTCAGGAAAATGTTTCTTTTTCACCAAGTGTATTACAAGCTTGCTTAATATTTCTTTCTTATGAAATATATACATGAAGTTTTTAATACCTTAGAGACCGTGAAAGCTCTATTATTTATTCAAACTTAAGTTTCACATTGAAAAACATTAATTGATTCTTTCAATTCAATATTTATATTAATTCAAGAATGTTAGCACCTTGGTACTTGAATAAATCTCCTTGGATAACAGAGTAGTCTTTCAGAAAAGTAATATATTCATGCTGGTGCATAAATAGAGGGTGAACTGACTCTATCAATATGCAGTGGTTTCTATGGAAATCTAAACTTCTGATAGGAAAGCGGCCCAAGTGTCAGGCTATGAAAGCAAGGGTATAAGAATTCTGTAGAATGTAACATTCTAATTGGCCCCATAGCAGAGTGATGAAATACCTTGCCCCAAACAAAAGTCTTTCTTGATAAAGGCCACACATTAGCTTAAGTAACTTTCTGAGCACACCTTTCATCCACAATGCAGAATGTTAAAAATGCAGTGTGTCCACGTGTTTTATATTAGCCAATCAACCAGACTCTGCCCTGATGCTCCACAGTTACAGTCCTAGTGGTGCTGCTCTTTCCTGGCCCCAACCCTGAAGGAAGGGAGTGACATTTCTTAGCCACTCACATCACTTCTGCATTAAAGAGGCTCCAAGTTTCTCATTTCAGAGCCTTCATATCTGGATAGCCATGCTCTTTCTCCATCCAAGAAAGAGTTCAGATCAAAGCTGCCTTAGCCCTTCCTCAGTAGCTTCATCATTGCCCAAAATTGAGATTTTTATTCCAACAATACATCTTTGTCAGTCCACAGTTTAAGTTTTCCACTTATCTTATTCATCTCTGTCTTACTTTTTCAACAATAATTCTGACATGCTAGATACCTCATCCTCTCTATACCTCTCAGCTCACTCTGAGTACTCCTCACTTTTCTTGAACCCCTAGTTTCTTTAAAAATTTCAAATACCTCCAGGGTTTTATATTTTTTCATCTGGAGCCTTGAATCCATCCTCCTTTAGAAATCATCACTTCTTCTTTCATATCCACCATTCTCACTTGGAATATAAATCCTTACATCTCTGGTTCTTCTAGGTTTCTTTGTGAAAACAGTTGCATAGAAATTAAACCTGCAACACTTTTTAAAAAAACAGTCTTACATTGGTTTTAAATCACACTGTTTTGGGATACTTAGGAGTTTTGTGGAGATGGTGGTAGGGAAAGAATAATGAGCCAGGAGATAAGGTACCATGGGCATACATCTTGAATTCCAATTCAGTCTAGTTATCCAGAATAAACCTCGTCTACATTATTAAGAGGTAAGGGGCAATGTTGGTATATTCAGTCCATTGTTGACCACAATGTCAATATGCAGTGCATGAATATGTATGCAGCTCAATGAATTTCCACAAATTGAATACATGTGTGTAAACATCACACTTGTCAACAAATGGAATATTATAATAATAGTTGTATTTCTTTCTTTCTAATGTTTACACTGTTTACTTATTTTTCTTACCATATTGACCTCCTTTAAAATTTTAAATAATGCAGAGATAGAGAACATCTTTGTCAAATTCCTGATCTCAGAATAAAAGCTTTGAACATTTCTCCATTAAGTATAATGTTTGCTGTAAGTTGCATACAGATAATCACTATTAAATCAAAAAAGTTACTTTTTCTCCTTAGTTTGCTAAGATCTTTAATTATATTTTTTCAATTATGGTAGACATTTAATATTATTTTACATTAGTTTCAGGTGTACAGCATAGTGGTTAGACATTTGTATAATTTACAAAGCGATTGTCCTTAATTAGTCTAGTATCCATCTGGCACTATACATAGTATTACAATATAATTGACTTTGTTCCCTGTGCTGTACTTTACATCTACATGTATATTTACAAATAGCTACCAATAATATATTTCTTAATACTTTCATCTATTTCATACAGTCTCCCAATCTGCCTCCTATTAACCATTAACCATTATTAACCATTATTCATTCTCTATATCTATGAGTCTGTTTCTGTTTTGTTTGTTCATTTATTTTGTTCTTTAGAATACACATATAAATGAGGTCATATGGTATTTGTCTTTCTCTTATTTATTTAACTTAGCATAATACCTTCTAGGTCCATTTATGTTGTCACAAATTATAAGGTTTTATTATTTTTTATGACTAAGTAATATTTCATTGTTTATATGTACCACATCTTCTTTATCCAATTGTCTATTGATGGACACTTTGGTCACTTCCATATCTTGGCTATTGTAAGTAACACTGCAATGAACATAGGAGTGCATGTACCTTTTCAAAATAGTGTTTTGGATTTCTTCAGAAAAATACATGAAGTGAAATTTCTGGGTCACTTGCACTATGCATTTTTAATTTTTTGTAGAACCTCTATATTGTTTTCCATAGTGGCTGTATCAATCCCACCAACAATGTACAGGGGTTCCTTTTCTCCACATCCTCACCAACACTTGTTGATTTACTGATAATAGACATTCTGACAGGTGCGAGGTGATATTATTGTGGTTTTAATTTGCATTTTTCTGATAATTAGGGATGTTGAGTATATTTTCATATGTCTATTGGCCATCTGTATGTCCTATTTGGAGAAACGTCTCGTTAGATCCTCTGCTTATTTGTTAATCAGACTGTTTGGGGACTTTTTGGTGTTGAGTTGTATGAGTTTTTTTATGAATTTTGAATATTAACCTTTTATGAGATGTATCGTTGGCAAATACCTTCTCCCAATCAGCAGGTTATCTTTTTGTTTTGTGGGTTTCCTTTGCTATGCAAAACCTTTTTACTTTATGTAGTCCTATTTATTTATTTTTGTTTGTTTGTTTCCCTTGTCTGAGGAAATACATCAGAAAAAAAAATATTACTAAGAGTAACAACAGAGAGTTTGCTGCCTACATTTTCTTCTGGGAGTTTTATGGTTTTGGGACTTACATTTAACTCTTTAATCCATTATGTACGGTGTAAAGAGGTAGTCTAATTTTCTTTTTTTGCATGTGTCTGTTTAGTTTTCCCAACACCATTTATTGAATAAAATGTCTTTACTCCATTGTGTATTCTTGCTTCCTTTCTCATAGATTAATTGACCAGGTAGGTTTGGGGTTCTTTCTGGGCTCTCTAACCCATTCAACTGATTGGTGTGTCTGTTTTTATGCCATTACCATGATTTTTAATCACTATAGACTTATAGTTTGAAATCAGGTAGCTGCAAATTTGTTCTTTCTCAAGAGCTGACATCAAGCCAGTGGTTAGGACAGGGAATAATACAGGATTGGTAGTTGCTCAGTACAAACCAAGCATGATCTCAGTGTGTTACAGCCATCATTGCAGGCACCCTTACATCCTGGCCACCAGAGGTATGAACAAGCAGGAGTTCCAACAAGTCTCACGAACAGAGATGCAGGTTGAGCAACCACTGAGAGCTAGATTGAACTTTGAGAATTCTCCCGAAGCAGACAAGCAGACTGTCTGTGGCACTAGCTGAATTCAAGTGAACAAAAATGTCAAAGCCAGAGCCATTCAGCTGTCTAGGAGCAGCACAGAGGGGCCTCGTTCTACTATTTGTTTTCTGGGCCTACACATGGGTCCTTATCAGAGATGATGAGCAAGGCAGCCAGGTATCAGTATTGTCAAGATTGCTTCCACCATTTTAACCTCTGTCACATCAAAAGTTGTGTTTATGGATCCTGCATTTTGTCCCTTCTCAGGAGATCCATGATAAGATAATGTCAGCTGGCATGTGTAAAACTGGCAATCAGGGGGTTAAACTTGGGAGTGCTTTGGGAAATTTTCAAATTTCCCAAATTTGGGAAATGGACTGTCTGAATTCTGCCAATCCTACCTCTGAATTCTGCCAGTTATCCTTCATCTGTCTCTTCTCTTCCCAAACCCCAATGCTAGCACTCTACTACATGTCTTCAATCCTGGCTTTGGTGATTATTAGAAACTCATTACTGACTATCTGGCTCTAATTTATTATCTTTTATTTTCATTTCATTCAGAGTAATTTATTAAAAACATAAAATTGACTGAGATACTTTCATGATTAATAATTTCTGATGGCTTTCTAGTACTTTAGTGACTAAAAGAAAGATCTCACTCCTTAGGTTATAGGAGTATTTTCAGTAGGGCTCTCATCCCTGCCAAACATCTTATACTCTTACTATAGTGTCCCTCCAACTTGGAATCTCCTCTCACTCTCTCTCTCTCTCTCTCACTTTTTCCCTCCCCTCCCTGAAAGCTTCCAGTTCATTCTGTGGTCCTCAGCTCCCAAATCCTGACATAAGTACTGATGATCCTCTCCTTTTTAAGATTTTAACACCTTTTGTTAAAATCCATAGGTTTCTGGAAGCCTACAGGGTTTTCTTTGCATGAACTACTTAATTTGAAGGTGGAAGTGAGGATGTTGGCAAAGAGAAGGCCTAAGTAGAAATTCTGGCTATGGGCAAGGATGGACCTTCAAGGAGATCTTGAAGAGGCCAACAGAGGATCAGCATCTTTTCTATGTGCTTTAATAGCATCCCCTGTTCACTGCTATCAAGGTACTTTCAACCTGTATTTTCATATTTTTCTCAGTGCAAGGTACCTAGGAGGTACCTATAAATATTTATCGAGTCTTTACTATATGTCAGACACTATATACTGAGACTTACCTAGTCTAGTGGTTTATCAACTTACATTCTGAGAATGCACCATGGTGCCTAGTATATAATGAATGATAGACCTTTTTTAAAATCAATACTTATTAAACAATATGGCAAGCTTCATATAAGGCTCTCGTATTTAAGCAATTAAGCAATAAGTCTTTACCTATGGTGTCCCAAAGTTCGAAGTGGAGGGGAGTCATGTGTACAATGGAATCACCTGTGCCCTTCTAAACTCACAGATTCCAGCATCAAAACATGCATCTGAGGCCTCAGACTATGCATTTTTTAACAAAGATCCCAAAATAATTCTTAAGCATAGTTAGTCTGAGAAATTTTGATCGAGTAGTGATAAAATAATATGGTACTAAATAAGCATTTGATGCATAAATTAATTTAAATAAAAGCAATACAAAGTGAATTATCTTTTGATGTGTTTCTGACCTCTAAAATCTCTAGTGATCAGAATGGCCTGTATTCTACAGTTCATTCATTTGCCATCCCTTGCATCATGGTTCTTTTAATATATGTTTCCAGTACATTCACTTTGAGGGCAAGAGACATATTTTATGTCTACTCATCCTTCTGCCTTTTACTGGGAAGCACAGTATCAAGGACAGCATAAGCATTCAAGTAACACAGAATGATTGAGTGAACTGAAATGCAACACTGACTTGTGCACACAGGAAACACAAAGCAGCTTGTTTAGAGTTCGTGGCTTCACAATTTTGATAGATGTCTTGGTTATTGACCACCTGTGAGAATGCAGGAGTGGCTCTCTTGCAGCATTCTAATGTCACGTCATCTTGATTAATATAGCTATCTCAACCTGATTCCTTATTACTCAAACCTTTAGACTTTGCTTTTCTTATTAAAAAATTCTGCCCAGGCTCTCGGGTACACTGTTGCTTCAAACTTGGTGAGGATATTTTAGATGAATATAGAATTAGGAACCAGCCAGTAGAGCCTTGTTATCTTCATATAATAAGCTCCTTGGATTATCCAAAGTCAAGAATCATGGCTGTAAGTTGAATAGCCAAGGCAGGGCTGAGGGCTCTGCTTTTCTGTAGATTTTACTCAGGTACCATTTTTCAAATTCAACACAGCAAACTTTGGTGCTTCAGGCTGAGGATCTGACATCTTAATTTAATGGAAAAAAAACTTCTTTACCGGACAACGAGATTACAGATTTATACAAATACCAGGCCTTTAATTATGCCCCAATTCACATTTTCTGATCTTATTTAAAATGTTTCATTTCCTCCTTTCCTCTCTCCAGAAAAATTAAAAAGAGGATCCTTGGTAAAGAGATGTGTTTGGATAAGTGAATATTTTTAGCTTTATTTATCTTTAAAATAAAAATGATGTTGTAAAGAATGCATTTTCACACAAATTATGTCCTGATAGACCATTTAGTCACCATTTAGTACAAGGTGCACAGCCTGAAAGGCTAATGCATGCATTCTGACACATTTTTTTAAACAAAAGCAGCATTTTCTTCCTTCCTTCCTTCTGTCCTTCCTTCCTTCCTTCCTTCCTTCCTTCCTTCTGTCCTTCCTTCCTTCCTTCTTTCCATTCTTCCTTCCTTCCTTCTTTCTGTCCTTCCTTCTTTCCTTCCTTCCTTCCTTCCTTCCTTCCTTCCTTCCTTCCTTCCTTCCTTCCTTCCTTCTTTCTGTCCTTCCTTCCTTCCTTCCTACCTTCCTTTCTTCCTACCTTCCTTCCTACCTTCCTTTCTTTCTTCATTCTTGATACCTTCTTTATTTTGAAACACATTACTATTCAATATTATTGTTGATTTATAATCACAAACACACTGTTCATGACGGAGCCTTGTATTTTACTATAGAAATTTTTCAAAATAAATTCTTAAAAATTTAGCAACAGTGAAGAAATCAGCCTCAGCTTTTAAAAGTGATACTCATCAATTTTGTTTCCATTTTTTCCTCTTTGTTTTCATTTTGATGCCAGAGCAATTTTTACCTCCTTCTGAGCACTCCCCATTGAAAATCTAAATGTTTCAAATAGAATGGGTCAGATTCAGTGCACTACTCCACATGCTAGTCAGTTAAGGACACATCATCTGACCATTAACACCCCACTGGGCTCTTTTGCCTAAGCTGAATGTGATTTCAGCCAGTAACAATTATTTACTTCTGGAAAAAAATTTGCTCAGGAATGTGGAGCCAAATGATTTCTTTTATTTTCAAGGCCTACTTGGTTATTTTTAAATTTCAGCTTGGAAAAAGTATTTGCAGTTTTCTTCCTTTTGTGAACCTGCCAATTCACAAGAATCATAACGGCATTTGACCGCAAGAGGAGAGTATGTTTTATTGTAAGATACTCCACCAGGTGCCTCATCAATGAAATGGCTTTTCTCAGACTCAATTTACCTCGGTGCAAAAATCACCAATGTTCCAAATCTTAACCTTTTCATCACATAAAATGTATGCTAAATTTATAATTGTCTTATATGCAAATAAGTAATTTAAAAAGAACACAGATTTCCAAGTCTCTATAATGTCAACAATTCCTAGCAAAAAATAACTTCTTTCCTGTAACCTCAAAGCACTCTATTTGTGCTTGTGTTAAGATGATATCCCATCTCCTTGGCATAATATGGATTTGTAAGCAAGTTCGAGCTCTCCTTCTGTCTAAAGAGACCCTTGGGGTCTGAGAGTATGAATCCTTACATTGTTTTGCACACTACCTTACATCTGATAGATGTACATATAGTTACATATTAATTGTATATGATAGTTTTGAAATGAATTAATAAAATTTATTGATTGTATGAATTATATGAATTACATGAAATATTTATTATATAAATTATATGAATTATACATACATATATGTATATATTTTACTAACTCCCATTAGTATTTCTTAATCCACCATATTAACTCCAGATAAAAATGACAATAGACAAATTGAGTTATTAGAATGAATAAACTTCTTTCTATCTCATTTTTTGCTTAGATTCCTGTTACTTGGCACTGATGACAATTGTTATTTTATACAGAACCCAGTAGATGTAAATATTTAATTATTTACATATTTTTTTCAACACTTGACTTATTCAGAACTTTTTTTCAATTTATAAATGCATGATTTAAAAAAAAATTCCAGTTGAAAAGTCTTTGGTTAGACAAATGGCTTTTATTATACACATTTTTAAAATTTCATTGAGACTTTCTTTGTAATGTGTGCAATAAAATATATGTTGTGTGGGCTGAAGTAGAATACTTAACTTTATATTATATAGTTTGAGAGCACACATATATCTCTATACATATATTAGGTCATATTTATAAATTATGCTGTTGAAATGTTTTTATTATTGATATTTATTTTCCAACTTGAGCTATCCTTGAAAAAGAGTTATTGAACTATTTTTATATGATTGAGTTTTTTCATTTATACTAGAAATTTGGTTATATAATTTTCTTCAGAATACCTCAATATAAACAACTATATATGATAAGAGATATATATGTATATATAGGTATTTAATCCATACTCTGTATCAACAGTTTGGTAATACTAGAAGTATCTTAATTGCGAATATACAACCCAAAAGTGTTTGGAAGATTCTAATAAAAAATTAACATTATGAGAGCTGTGGGTCCCAGGTTTGGCTGGTGCCAGGTCTGGCTGTGGTTCACAGCTAGGAACAAGACCACGGATTTAGAATATTACATTAGTATAGTAAAGCACCTGTCCCTAACATATGCAAACACAATTCAGCTTATTGTATCACACATGTGTGGCTGAATGCCACCATTGCACTTCGATATGTATGCAGCCCACACAGTCCCATGGAGAGCAGAAGAAGAGCAAAACAGAAGTGTACTCCCCTCAATAGAAGCATGCTCCCCGCAGTAACGTTGGTGCCTGTGTGCCATTTCATTCTCATGTTGACCCCTTGTGCATTCTTCCAACTGGGTGTCTCACCACCGGAACCTTTCTTTCTTGATCAGCTCTGCTCTGACAAATGCAAAATGATACAGACACTTTAAAAAATAGTTTGGCAGTTTCTTACAAAACTAAATACATTTCTACCATATGATCAGCAGTCGTGTTCTTTGGTATTTACCCAAAGGAGTTCAAAACTTATGCTCACACACAAAAAAATCACACACACATTTATGACAGCTTTATTCATGATTGCCAAAACTTGGAAGCAAACCAAGACGTCCTCCAGCAAGTGATGGATAAAATTTTGAATCTTTAGTGGTATCTCTCCTACTCCTTCTCCTTCTTGCCCTTTCCTCTTCCTATATGTTAATTTTGAGTTTATGTCTATCCAATCACAGATCTGTCCAGAACCAGGTCATATAAGAATCACTCCAATTTCTGCCCCAATTAACATTAACAAAAAATTTACTCCTTAGAAGTCAGACTGTAAACATTTAAATTTGAACCCAGTCTATATAACAAGATAAACTGAATAGAAATGAGTAAGAGTGTGAATTGTGTTAAACAAAAGAAAGTGAGTGGAGGAAAGAACAATAGTACCAGGAATGTTTGCACACAGGTTCATTCAAGTTTTTTAGCACCCAACACCAAGATGCAGATAATCTGTGATAAGTTGCAGAGTCAATAAGATATAAAAACAAATCTTTGCCCCTTAAAAATACAGGTTTTTTTATGGTAAAACTTAAATAGACATCTTCCAGTTATTTTTATAGAGCACATGGCATCACATAACCAGCAGTGTCTGTGATAATATCCTTACATTAAATACTGAGATGAGTTAAATGGGCCACTTTTAATAATATCCTTCAATTGTTCTCACTGCACGAAAAATAAAACAAAGAACCTAAAAAGTCCAGTGAGTCAGAAAAAAGCAATCTGTAAGACATTTGGAAGGAGGTGATGTATGATGGTGCCTAGCAAATGGCCCTCTGTGTCTGGCTCTATATGCTAGTTTGTGACCTCTGTTTCTGAGTATCTGGAACAGAGGTTGCAAACTCGCAACGGAATTTGTTTCCATATTGTCTCTTCTTTAAAATGATATCTTAACATAAAAATTAAGCAAGTTCACATAAAAATCTAGATTTTTAGCAATTATGAAGTGGGACACAGAGAACACTGGCCGTTCATTCCCACAAGGAACACCTGGCTGGGGTGTGCCCCTGTTGCACTTGGCTGGTGCACACTCCTCACTTCACACCCTAGTACAGAATAGATTCACTTCACTCACACATCTACTCTGCCCAAATGATCTTTGTTCATCGACAACCCTCCTTCAGAGACAAAATGTGACCATTTTTCTTCAAGCAATCCTATTAGTGTTGCTTCTCTCTGCCTAACATTGCAAAGTTTTTGAATAACACTGAGTTTAAGGTCATTTCTATGGCAGCTCTTATGTGTATAACCAGCCAAATATTAAGCTATATTATTCGAGTAGTTGAGCTGATGGGAGAATCTAGTGCTTGATAAAAATTGTGTGGAATAGAATGACAAACCATTGGGTTTATTCCTGCTCCACACCAACAATGGTGACCCAACAATGTTTGTATCTCTAATAAGACTGGGAAGTAGGTTGTTGTAGCTAATGCTACTTTAAAGATATATGTTAGACAGTGTTGGAATCCTGGGAAAAAAGCATCTCTATTTCCAATGGAGTGCTAAGGAGACATGACATCATCCCATGGCTGTTGATGGCCATCTTGCTTTATAAAGGAAAAAGCCATCTGAGAATGACACCAGCACAGAAGGAAGTAAGCAAAGCCAAGAGGTTAGGAGATTTCTGCTGACTTCATGAAGCACTCAGAAAGGTAAATCTCTCACAGACATTCTATAGACTCCCCTTAATATCTCTCTGACCAAATAAAATCATGAGTCATCCTGGCCAATCCTGACCAATCACTAGCAGAGGTGGGTGTGGAAAAGGTTGCCAGTTGGCTTGGATCAATGTGATTCCTTCCAAATGAGCACTCACAAGAAGAAGATGGTGTGCTGTGTGAGCAATCAACACCATCCTTCTATAAAGGAGAAATGCATGAGGGAGCTGAGGGTTCAAAGCCAAGGGAACAGAAGACCAAGAGGAGCACAACATGCAAAGGTGCAGAGCTATTCCAATGAAGTCCAAACATGATGTTACTAGCCATTGCTCAAACTTGAGGATGCATAGCCAAAATTCTGTGCAGGTAGGTTGTGAAACAAGAATTCTCAACACTTCTTTCTGAAGTATCAAGTTTATTACAAGATTAAGAAGAACCAAGCACTTTAGTAAAAACCACCTCCCTGCCACAAACATGGATGAAGAGCAGGGGAGGGAGAAAGGCCCCAGTAGAAACAGTTCAGTCTCTGAAGTATCTCCCAGTTTGGGGCAGAGGGGTGGATCTGTAGAAAAGGTGGCCTCTCCTTTTGTCCCTGCAACCTGGGGCAGGGCACCAGGTGCCTTCCAAGCTTATCAGGTGTTTTGGATGCGATGCTTCTGAAGGTCACAGTGCTGCCAGTTATGCTCCTGACATGAATCCTATGCAGACAGCAACCGTGTACACACCTCCATCATCCACTGAACTACATCTTCTTGCCCAAGGGTTTTTGCATAGACAGTGTGTACTTCTTGCACTACTGACACCTGCAGTTTGTATCCAGCCTCTGGTGGATCTCCCCCACCACATGGCCAGGTTCTCTGGAGCTCAGCATCCTCTAGTTCAGCATTTAGAATGCAGGGAGCTTGGCTTGACTTTCCTGAGATCTGGTTGTAGCTTTGCTTTGGCCATACACAAGTAAAAAGGGTTTCACCATTTTTTTTTCTCAACCTAAGGCTGAGCATTTTCAGATGGTCCCAGCACATCCTAGCAGCTTTGGCTGATTCCTTCTGATAGGTTGGCAGGGGAGGGTCACTGCAGCTGGTGCTATGGGTGGAGTAGTCATCCCTGGGACTACACTGAGGGGACTGGCTAGAGGTGGTAGTCCTTGACTCCTAGCAGGGTGGAGGAGTGGTAGTCCATGACTCTAGACTGACTGTGGGACCAGTAGGCTTTTTGCCCTTCTACTCTGACTCCTGGCTTTCAGGCTGGCAGTCCTGGAGCTCTCTGCCTGAACTTCCTGAGTAGGGCAGGATCACTGCTTCTGGGGTCTGGGAGACAGTAAGACCTTGCCACAATGCTAGGGCAATCCATTTAAAAAAAAAAAACTTTTTAAAATATTTATTTATCTTTGTCCTCAGATGAGGTACGTGCCCATCACATCATTGTATTGCTTTCTTTTTAAAGTGTCCTGGATCTGATCCTCCTAAAACCCTAGCTTCATCATCTGGTCTGTCACCAGAGGTCCATGCTATCACTGGGAGATTGTGTGTAAGGCCTGAGTTCTGCTTCCAAGTCTATGCTGAGTCACGGGTACTGCAGGACTTTATCTAAACTTCCCCCGAGCTTGGGGTTGACAGTTATTAATTTATTTAGAAACTCTTCCAACTCAAAAGAGAGATAAAAATGTCACAAGCTACCTCTGGCTCACTGCCTGCTACTGCAGCACCCTTATGTTCTTTCCCTTGAAGGGTAGGTCCCCATCACCATCCTGTAGAGCACTACTTTCAATCTCTATGTGTCCACTGGGGACAGTCATCCTTTTGGCCCAGGAAAAATTCTGCAGCAGCATAAATAGGGCTACCACAGAATATGCTCAATTTGGTCTCACTGAACTGGGAGCTGAAACCAAAGGCTGTGATTTTGTCATTAATTTCAGAGTCGAAAAGCATATTCTGTGGCTTCAGTCTCCTTGGATGACATTCCTCTGGTGGCAGTACTGGACAGCAGATGCGAGCTGCCAGAAAATACTTCCTGTCTCATCCCCTATCATGCAGCCATGGTCCCACAGGTAATCTTACTTGTCCGTTCTGAGGTGCTCCATGACCAGGAACAATAGACAATGTCGGGATGATGTAAGATCTTCATACCATCAAATTCCTGCTGTGGAAGTCCTTGGAAGCTGAAGGAGCCCTGGGGATGGATGACATTGATAGCCACCTCTGTCCAGGTCAGAATGTGCCAGTCCGATCTCACCAGGGACTCGTAATGGCCTATATGAGGCTTCTGGTCAGCAGAAATAGCTGCGAGGTCATGGTGTAGAACCAGAGTGACTCCATCTTAGATACAAACCCTCCATTTTGAACTTAAGCAGAATAACAAGAAAAACCACCAACTGACTAAGAGTCACCCCACCCAACAATTGGCCAATCAGAGATCTATAAGTCCCACCTGCCAAGTTCGAAGCTTAACCAATCTCCTTAAAGGTTAAAATAAACTCACCAAACCTGTAACAC